>BQMF02000743.1:0-142732 GCA_027922465.2 Turritopsis dohrnii | reverse complement strand
AAACCCAGACGGTAAATACAAAATATCCAACATCTCACTTGAATATGAGCTTGTGACACAACCCACGTTGGCTAGACAAATCGCTTCTGAATATCAAAACATGGCTTTGCTCTATGATAGGTTTTGCGGCACAGACAAATTAGAGTAAACAAGTCAGACACAATGGAATTGGTCATTCAACACACCTGCCAAATCTTTGAAGGGTATTTTAGTTCTATTTGAAGAAGAAAAATCCTACAAACGAGAAACCTGCAAATTCTACAATCCAAAGATCGAAAAGGTATCTGTCATCGTCGAGGGTAAGCCTAACCAACTTTTTGCTCAAGGGATGCAGCCGTTTGAACAATACAATGAGATTTGCAAGTATTTTGCTGAAGGAAAACCAAAAGATAATAGCGTCGGCGAAAACCGAAAGCGCTTGGGATTACATGATGTAAAAGTCTCTGATTACTTAACAAACAAGTATGCTCTATGGTTAGATTTCAGAACAATTGATGAGAATGCTTTGCATGGCACCGGTCGAAAGATTGAAAATGCAAGTGAAGGCATCACTTTACAGATTGAAAAGACCGCTGAAACTGCAGGAAACTTAAACGCATATATATATCATGGATGCTCAATTAAACATACAAAACGGTCAATTTATGTCTGCATTATATTAGTAAAATGAACACACTTTACATGAAAGAACCTCACACAGCATTATTCGTCGGACCAACATCGTGCGGCAAAACGGATCGTGTCATAAATTATTAGAAAATGAATACTTGATCACTTTGATTTCATCGTGATTATATGCCCCTTAAGGTGGAATCAGACTTACAGAGATCGGAAGTGGTTCTGGAATGACAGCTATGTGATTTTAATTGAACCGGAAGGATCTTGTATGAATATTAAGAAAATGGACTTCTTTTGCGCGGATAAAACCTTATTCCTCATTGACGATCATAGCTGATGAAAAATTGGACAAAAAGAACCCTTTGCTCGAGTTGGCAATTAGTGGTCGCCATCGAAACCATTCGCTATGGTTACTTACACAATCATACACGGCTATACCTAAAAATTTACGACGGCAAGCTAAAATGTTATATGTGTGGTATCCAAAAGATAGAAACGATCTAGCCACCATTCATGAAGAGAACGATGTCATTGAATCGAGAAGAATTGAAAAATGTCAAGGAAAAACTGAAAGAAGGGAAACACACATGCCTAGTCATGAGAATGGAACACCCAAGAACGCACGTGATTTGTTAAACAGTTGATATATTTGTTACATGACTCTTGTAACAAAAACTGTAAGACTCCTATAAGACTACTGTAAGAGAATAATTTACGTCTCAATACAGGATCTAGAATTTTACCAATATGTTTAATCCTCGATTCAAAGCGTACTCTGTCAACAGCAGCCTCTTCCAGTTACTTCTACGAGATTCACAAGCAGAGATATAATGGACCATTACTTATCATTAAAAGTAACCCTTTTTGTATCTTGATGGGAAAATATAATATCATCATCTGAGGATTCATCATCATCGAACATAATTGTTTAAGTAAACAATGTTTATTTATTTAACAATGTTAGAATATATTATTAAACATCATCATCCTCTTATAATTATTTGTCTTACAAAATTATAAGAGGATAGCAAACTCTTATACAGCAAATTTCAACAAATTATAAGAGATAGCAAACTCTTATACAGCAAATTTCAACAAAATTATAAGAGATAGCAAACTCTTATACAGCAAATTTCAACAAAATTATAAGAGAGTATAAGAAAATTATAACAAACACAACAAAATGATAGAATATGTCAACTTCGTGTTATTAAGCATACTGCTGATCTCGCTATTTTACTTTTATTTTGTGTTAAAAAAATACCTCTCTCTAATAAAAATGGCGGAAACAGCGATCGATAATTTAATCAACCAGAGTTATGATGTTCCGGGTGAATTTCCACCTTCAGATGGTAAAAGACAAAAATTACTCGAGTGTGTCTTAACCGGGAAAAGCAAGCTATACTTAGGGAAAATGTACACGGAAGAGCAAATTAACAAACTCAAAGATGAAGAGGTAGAAAAACTTTTTAGTATTTACGAGGCTAAACTATCAGGTCAAATGGTAAAATCCTTGGGGAAATCACTGATACGCATTTATTCGATGGGGGCTTGTACAACGTTAGGAATAAACAATCAAGAAGCGCTGAGCAATGACCTGGAAACTGACCCCTTCTTAAACTCTGCCCTTCAAAGATTTACATGTGACTTATATTATAAATTCGGCTCATTATTAGCACCACTCAGTGTTGGACTTATTACCGGGAGGCATTATATCAATGAAAGAATTTAAATAAATCCGATGATAATATAAATACAGTAGATAATAAAAATGTCAGAAGAACAGACTCCCATTCAAGTGACAACGAAGAACCCAAAAAAGGTTGAAGCGGGTAAGAAGTTGGCGGAATACAACCGTAAAAAACGAGAACAATTAAAACAAGTGTCACCTCAAAAAGAATGAATAAGCTCGATGACTCTCTCACCAAACCAAATGAACAACCTATGAATTACACCTATGGTGTAGGTGGAATAATAGCTCTCGGTTTAGTTGGTGGATTTGCTTATTTATGTATAAAAAGAAAGAGCAAATATTACCCCGTGGGTCACCATCCACCCCCTTCCACAAAAATCTAAAATACCAGTGAAAATCAATAAACATGAAATGGAATAAAAAGAAAAAAATGTATATATAACAAACATGGACAAGAAAAGTATCATCAACGATTTATATCATGCATCAGTCGTCTGCGTTTTCGCTATCGGCTACTCTATGCTAGGAAAAAAGGTGTTAAAAATGACACCTCCCTCTATTCAAAAGTTCGACTTGGAAGATACGGGAAAACTAGTTGCCATTATCGCCGCTAGTGAAGTGACAAAGGACTACTTAATCAAACAAAAGATTTTGCCTGAAAATATCAATATCTAAATATGGCTTCTATCGCAATGATGTTGGGTGGAGCTTTGGCTAACGCTTTGGCTTTCACAGGATCAAGCTATCTGTTTTCAAGTTTATCCAAAGACAGAATCGATAAGGAAAGAAAACGTCATGATTTGGCCATAGAAAAATTACAAAAAGCACAGATTGAATGGCAGCAAAAACGACAGGAAAGGATCGATTTATCAATAAGCAGCTCATGCTCGAAAAGAAGGCTGATTCAAAATTCGTAGAACTAAATGATGCAATGAGAGAGTACAATAGTGTTTAGTAATCATCTTGAACCGCTACCACGAGAGCCTGTATTGAGCGACTTTTATACACCGAGTCATGATCAACATGAAAGAGAATTGGCTTTTATAGCTCTGAGTATGCTCGGTATTGGTGGAATTGTGTGGTATTTTGAAAGATGAAGACCATCAACAAAAATTATGTTACACGATACATGTAACATATACACTTTCAGATGGTTACCGTCTAGTGACAAGGTATGTATAGATCAACCCTACAATCAGAGCCCATAAATTTTGACTTAACCAACCTACAACTTCTTTTGCTCTAGTGAGTATCCACGATACGATAGACCCAATTATTCCTGGTAAAGCCTCTGCCGCTTTAGATGCTAATCTACCTAGAAGTGATGCTAACGCTTTAGTTTATTTTTTTATCCATTCCTTTGCATCGTTCTTTTTATCACCACCTTTGTCAGGATTTTGCGAAGAGTTTCCAGCTGCTGATGGTAACAAAGCTTCCACAAGAACACCGATAGCCATACCAAACGCTGTCAGAATGCTAACGATTGTTATACCTTGTTCGCGGAATAGTGTTCGTATCCTTTCACCTAATGTGGTATCTTTGTCGAGGACTTTAGCAATGGTTTCTTTGATGCTCGTAACTTGACTGTTCAATTACCTTTGAGAATATCAATGTTCTCTTTCCTAGCTTTCAACTCTTCATGTAATCCCTCACACTCTCTCTTCAACCTCTTTTCGTTGTTCATCTGTGTATGTTGCATCGTTTTCCATCTCTTCCAACTTGTTTTTCTCTCGATCGATATGCTGTTCTATTCGAACCTTTTTTGCAACCTCTTCCTGAAGACCTCCTCGTATGTTTCTCAGCGCCTTATCCAATCCTAACAACTCTCGCACAGGATATTCAAATAGATCACCGGTCTGGGTTGTTTCATGATCGACCGATTGTTGTCTTATTAATGAAATTAGATCTTCCGTACTATTTGCAATGTTCCCCGTAATTTCCTCAAGCTCTACATCACTCGATTTTGTGATTTTAGATGATGAAGGGAGTTCTTCTTGTATTTTGTTTAACATAACTGCTTGTCGTGCTGTTATTTTGCCAATAGGTATATCAAACCCTAATTTACGTAACCCCTCCTTACGCAATATATCAGCTATAGTACCGGTAGCCCTTAGTCTTCCATTGTTTGTCAGTGGTTTGCTACTGTCTTTGTAGTATAATTCACCATCTCTGATTTCAAACAGATCGGTATATAACACCTCAGGTTTTTGTTGCAATCGTTCAGATAATCTTTTGTATATATCACCGACAAAACTTTTCAAAAGTTTAATTTTTTGATCTCCACCACCAAATGAGGTTTCACCCGTCGCTCCGCGTGTATCTATTTGTTCACCACCTGAAGTTGGTATGAGAGGAAAACGTCTCATCCGTTGTTTCATCTGTCGTCATACCATGTTCTCCAAAAGGATCTATGTCAATGTCCGCCATTTTATTTATTTATTTAGAGGATAATTTATTATTTATTATTATATAACATAATCTCTCTCTAAATATGACTGATTCAATATACCCAAAACTACCCACCGCTCCTGAAGATTTGAATGAGCAGGAAAAGTTTAACGCAAGCGTAATAAATTCAGAATTTGAAGATGTTGATAAAACTTAAGAACAAGTTTAGCATCAAGCTCAAGAGATACAACAAGGCGATAGAACGATCGATGCTACTAAATGCTAGCTCAAGCGCTATAACCATTGGCTCTGGCATCGGTTCAATTGCAACAGGGGCTACTATTATCGGAATACCTATTTCTGCAGGATTAGGTGGCGTAGCCTTAGCCGGCTCTATCTGTACCGGACTTACCACAGCTGTCATCAAAAGATATCAAAAGAAGTAGAAAAAGTGATAAAATTATATGATATTGTTACATCCTCAATTTCTGTCTTCGAAACAAGTATCTCACAGGCGCTGACTGATGGAAGGATCAATTACAAAGAATTCCAGGTTTTGCAGGGAACATATTACAAAGCTTTAGAAGGACAAAGTTCTACAGATAGAAAGATGGGTACCGAAGCTCAAAATCAATTTCAAAAAAGTTTGATGGTAGAACTCCAAAACTTGAAAAAGTCAATAAACGAAAATGGTTACTAGGATGTGTGGTTATGTGTTCCTCAATTTGAAAAGTGATAAAGTGATAAATGAAACTGATATAAAGAGATATGATCACAAGTATATATAGACAATGGAATTTCCAACAGTTGATACATTCGAACAAACAATCAACAAGCAAAACAAGGAACAAATGGCAGAGATCATAAAGTGGCGAGAGCTACCTGAAAACGTGATTTATCATGTTAAATTTTTTTCTACAAAAGCTATGTATGCAGAGTTGAAAGATGGAGCAGGAAATATATATAAGGTGTGGTTGCCTGAAAGACTTTTCATTGAATTAAATGATTATGGTTGGAGCTCTAGAGAGGCCTTTGTCAGACCGAAAGGTCTCAAACAATCTCAAAAGAATTCAGAAAGACAATTCTTTGATTATGACGTTATATGGCGCTAGATAAAATCTCGTCGACTCATCTTTACTTGTTTCTAGTAAAGATACTTTTGTACGATTCACCAACCTTGCACATAATCAGGAGGTAGCTCTGTATCTTCAGGTATTAATATCAGCTCTTCTTTCACAAAAGCTCGTTCAGGTCCATCTTGAAGGTAATATATTACACGGTTACCAGGTTGCTCTATTACCTCACTCAATCTATATGTCTTCTTTGACCATATCCTATCTGTTGCTCTTTTTCGATGGTCATCGTGCTCTTCACCCGGTTGCAATAGATATCTATACAAACCATCTTGAGGTAGCTCTACTTCAGGTGGATAGCTCTCTTGTTTAGCGAGAGACACCTCTTTCAATTTGATGGCATCTTTCGGTTTCATATCGATCATCCGAGTCTTCGTATCGTTTAATCTATCCATAAGTTTATACAAATATTTGACCCACGTAGATGATACCTTTTCCGAATCATTTAGTTCTTGAGCATCTTGTATTTTGAATAAATTTTCAGCAAGTATCTTGTTCAACGCCTCGACAAACGCTGTATGGGTATGCTTATATTTAGTAGTTACTCTTTTAATTTCGACGTTATTCTTCTCCAACAGCTTTGTCACATCGGCTTTGAATTCTGAACCGTTATCACATTGAAATACTTTTGGATAGTTTAAGGGTCCAACTCTATAGATATCTCTTATCATATCGGCAACCTCTTTGGCTTTCTTAGTCTTCAAAGGTCGGGCTACTTTGTAACGTGAAGCAACATCGATACCGGATAAGATGTACTTGTATTTATTACCATATAGCATATCACTAGGCATATACAATATATCAAATTGATGAATCTCATTTGGTTTAGTTACCTCATAATGTGGACGTTCGATCCTTTTCGTTGTCGTTAGATGTACCTGCCACAAAGCTTGTTTTGATAGCCACTTCTTAATTTCCTTCGGTTTGAAACCAAATCCTCTTAGATTGCGAACAGCCTTTTGTCCTTTCCATAAGTTTTGAGGTTGATAACAAATCTCTTGAAGTTTAGTGTCTGACATTTTTTTATTTATAAACAACGTTTTATTTTAGCTCATTTTGTTAAAAAAAAAATGACATCAAAGTGGCTTAAAAGTTTTTATTATCTTTATATAAAGAATAAACATGACCGACAAAACAGAATCAGATTACCGATCAATGACTTATGATATGTTAGTAAAATTATGTGCATCACGAAAAATAAAATATGTTAAGCAAATGAATAAAGCTAAAATGATTGATGTACTTGAAAAGAATGATAAGGATCCATCTTATATTCTCGATCCTGATACGAAACAAGCATTTTATACACGCTATTCAAACTGGATAAATAACAATGAAGAAAAATATCTCAGATATCGAGAGCATAATAATGAGCAGAAAAAGATGGTTCGGAAACAAAAAAAATTGGCTCGTTCAACCTTGTAGAGGCTGTGTTTTTTGTTACTTAAAATCGAGTAACAAATGTTAACTATATAGTCTGAAAAATTGGAAATTTCTAAACTACCTTAAAGGAGAGCTAATTACATATGTATATTAAACATGACTACTAAAAATACTGTTGTTGAATTAAAAGCTCTTGCGAGAGAATGCGGTTTACATGGCTATTCAAAACTTAGAAAAGCTGAGTTGATCGAATTATTAGCAAACCCACCTGTCCGACCTGTTCCGCTACCAAGACCTACTAGGTTTAACCGACCTGTTCCACCACCAAGACCTGTTCCATTTATTCCTACCCAACAAGATATGGATTTGTTTGAACAACAAGAAATGGGAAAATCTCGACCTGTTGTGAAAAGCAAGTTGAATGAATGGAGAGATTGGTTAATAAATCATGTACCTAAAGCTATTAAGGAGAAAGTGAGTGGCGCTTTCAGAGAGATGAAGAAGAAGATTCTCAATCTCTACAAGAGGAAGACTGATGAAAAAGATGAAAAATTGGTGGAACCAGAAGCGTTTGTCCCCATTGAAATGGCGTTTGAGGGTTCTTACAAAAGGTTCAAGATAAACTCAGATGGAAAAAAGGACGTTGATTCGTTTCTCAAAAAGGTTCGACCCATTTTAAGTGATCTGATTATGAGAGAACTCAAAAACAAAAAATCAATAAAAATTCAAGCAACTGTGTGGATCAAATGGAGAAAAGAAGATCTATCCAATCCTGAAGCAACAATCTATGTTGATAAGGCGTTTAATAGCAATATGGAAACAATTCACAATGAAAGCGATATATCTGATGTTATTAATAAGATGTTCAATAAGATAATCGAACAGGTTGAAAACCCTGCGTTACCTCAATCCGGCTTTGTTATTGATAAAATTTTAAAGATTGATGTGGATTTTCACAAGCTAAAATTAACGAGAGGCAGCTCTTACTTGCCGCTACCTAAGAATTTCAGTGGTAAGTATTCGATAATCAATCCTAAAAACAAAGATGATGAAAAGTGCTTCAAATGGGCTGTTATCGCAGCTCTCAATCATGATAAGATCGATAATCATCCTGAACGAATCTCGGCTCTCAAAAAGTATGATAAATATAATTGGGAGGGTTTATCGTTTCCAATGGCGCTAAATAAAATAGATTTGTTTGAGAGGAGGAACCCTGATATCGCTGTGCATGTTTTAACAAAAGACGAGAAAGAAGGTATCTATATGTGTCGTAAGTCGAAGCATCTTGATCACAAAGAAACGGTTGTTTTGTTTTTACTATGTGAAGAGGAAAAGAGACATTATATAGCTGTAAAGAACTTGAGCGGTGTCTTGAGTAAGGTCAACTCGAATCATGAACATAAGGAGCATTATTGTTTGAATTGTCTCAATGGATTCTCAAGTGAGAAAACACGAGATGAACACTTTGAATATTGTAAAAATAATGATGTTGCGAAGATTGAGATGCCAAATGAGGGTAGCACCGTTAAGTTTCATGACGGTCAGTACCAGCTCAAAGCTCCTTTCATAATGTATGCTGATTTCGAAGCTTTGTCAAAAGAGGTTTGTAAAGAACCGCGTAGCGTTATTGGATCATCCACTAAAAAGGTTGGTATACATATCCCCACAGGCTTCTGTTGTTATAGCAAATTTGCTCATGGTGAAGTTTCAGACCCTCTAACGCTTTATCGAGGTGAAGACTGTGTTTTACGTTTTGTAGATCATGCGGTAGGTGAAGTGAAAAGGCTATACAATATGTTTCCTAAACAGAGAATGCGAGACCTCACATATGAAGAGGAACAGGGATTTACCGATTCTGATAAATGTCACATATGTATGAAAGAATTTGAAAAAGATAATATTAAGGTTAGGGATCACTGTCATTTTACTGGTAAATTTCGTGGAGCTGCACACCAGTCTTGTAATCTTCGTTACAAAGTGCCTAAATACATTCCGATCGTCTTTCACAATCTGAGCGGATATGATGCTCATCTGTTTATCAAAGAACTAGCCAAACAGTATGGAGATGAAGGGATTGCTGTCATCGCTGAAAACAAAGAAAAATATATCTCTTTCTCATTGGATGTTAAGGTTGGCGCATACACTGACAAAAATGGGGAGACTAGAGTTCAAAAGATACAGTTGAGATTCATCGATAGTGTGCGTTTCATGGCTAGTAGTCTGGATAACTTGGTAAACAATCTATCCGACGATCAGTGTAAAAACCTTCGAAAATTCTTCAAGGGTGATGAGCAATTTAAACTATTGAGAAGAAAAGGAGTTTATCCTTATGAATACATTGATTCTTTTGATAAGTTTAACGAAACTAAGCTCCCACCGAAAGATGCTTTTTACAGCAAGTTGAACATGAAAGGTATCAGTGATGCTGATTATACGCATGCACAGAATGTGTGGAAACACATGAAAAATAAAAATATGGGTGCGTATCATGATCTCTACCTCAAGACAGACGTTCTATTGCTTGCTGATGTTTTTGAGACTTTTAGGGAAACATGTATAACAAACTATAAACTGGATCCTGCACATTTTTACACTGCTCCAGGACTAGCTTGGCAAGCCTGTTTGAAAAAGACAGAGGTTGAGCTGGATCTATTATCAGATATGGATATGTTTCTCTTCGTAGAGCAAGGTATTAGAGGAGGTCTCTGTCAGGCTGTTCATAGACATGCTAAAGCTAATAACAAGTATATGGATGCTAAATATAAGAAGACTGAAGAAAGTAGCTATCTCCAATATCTTGATGCAAATAATCTATATGGATGGGCTATGATTCAGAAGCTACCGACAGGAAATTTCAAGTGGGTAGATGCTAATAAATTTACCACCGATTTCATTTCAAAGTTGGCTGAGAAAGATGGTAAATATGGTTATCTTCTTGAAGTTGATGTGAACTATCCTCAGGAGCTTCATGATTCACATAACGATCTTCCGTTTATGCCTGAGCGAAAGAAGATCAATGGTGTAGAAAAGCTAACTCCATGTCTTTCAGACAAGAAGAACTATATTATTCATATCCGTGCACTTGATCAAGCGCTGAAGCATGGTCTTGTTCTTGAGAAGGTTCATAGAGTACTGAGATTTAGACAAAGCGCATGGTTGAAGCCGTACATCGATTTCAACACCAATTTGCGTACTAAATCAAAGAATGACTTTGAAAAGGACTTTTTCAAGCTCATGAACAATTCAGTCTTTGGTAAAACTATGGAGAATCAACGTAAACATAAAGACATACGCTTGGCTACCAAGAAAGAACAATATGAGAAGCTGGTGATGAAACCTAATTTCAAGGGTAGTATCTGTTTCAGTGAATATTTGATGGCTGCTGAAATGCAAAAGATCAAACTCGTGTTGAACAAGCCGATCTATCTGGGACCTACAGTTCTTGATTTGTCAAAGACGATTATGTACGAGTTTCACTATGATTATATGAAACCAAAATATGGTGACAATCTAAAGCTCTGCTATATGGATACAGACAGCTTTGTCTATCACATCAAAACCGACGACTTCTACAAAGATATCGCTGATGATGTAGCTTTGAGATTCGACACTTCAGCGTATGATGAGAAAGATAACAGACCTTTACCTATAGGTTTGAATAAGAAAGTCATTGGTCTAATGAAAGATGAGTTGGGTGGTAAGATAATGACAGAGTTTGTTGCTCTAAGAGCGAAGACATATGCATATAAACAGCTAGATGGAAAAGAAGACAAGAAGTGCAAGGGAGTCAAGAAGTGCGTAGTAAAGAAGACCATGGGGTTTGATGATTACAAGAGATGCTTGTTTGATGGTAAGAATGTTTACAGAGAACAGATGACCTTTCAATCGATTAAGCATGATGTTCACACTATAAAAACAAACAAACTCGCTCTCAATGCGGATGATGACAAAAGAATTATTGCAAAAGATGGTATTGCTACATATGCTAGAGGGCATTACAGATATGTATAAGATAACAAAGAGGTAAGAGGTAAAAAAACAAAAAAGTTGAATAAAACATTATAAAGAAATTATACACAGTAATATATAATACCTATGGATATTGACAGATTAAAACGTATTACAAATCATCAAAATAAAATGATAAGCATGTTATTATTAACACAGTTGAAAGAAAAAAGTTGTGTAACTAATTTTGAGAAAGTAATGTGCGATGCGTGTTATTACGGACACATCAATGTTTTAGAATGGTTGAAAAACAACGGCGTCGTCGATTTTAGTAAAGGAGTAGAATTTGCTTGTTATAACGGACACATTGACGTTTTAGAATGGTTGAAAGATAACGGCGTCGTTGATTTTAGTAAAGGAGTAGAATTAGCATGTTTTAATGGTCACATCGACGTTTTAGAATGGTTGAAAAACAATGGAGTTACTGATTTTAGTAAAGCATTAGAATTTGTATGTAAAGCTGGGAGTATTGTTAGCTCATTTATGTTATAAAAATGAAACTACTACAAACTGCTTTTTACTGCTTTTTATGAGATATTTAATTGTTTACATTTATGAGTAATTTGTGGTTATAATAATAGAAACTGTTATGTGTTGTTATTTGTTATGTAATAGAAATAACACGTTTCATAACTCGTATCGCGTTATGAAAACAAAGATGATAGTAGGGAAATTCCCGAAATCATATGATACAAGTTCTGTCCTAGCATCGGCACTTTCCTATCTCTCATACTGTGACGAAATCGAAAAAAAAAACAATACATACTAAAAGAAACTTTGAAAATATATTTACCTTAAAAATAATAATTAAAAACACAAACGTAATGACAGAATTAGTATAGCTAAAGAATCGCGAATTAGTATATATAGATTAACATATAATATCTGTTGATAGATATTTTGATCAAATATATTCTTGAACATAATGATCTGAATTTTAGATAGACCAGGTTGCTATCAATGCTGCTACGGATAATCAGTTGAATGATATAGGTTTAGAAACTCGTGGTGATATAATAGCTTTGCGTTGTTTCTGTATGCCTACTTCTGCATCTGATGATCGCAAACTTGAATTAAGGGCTGCTGTACTTAATAGTGACAGAACCGTTAGTGATAGCAGAAAGAGGTCGATTAATCTTGGGTGGTTGCATTACGATAAAAAGAAGAAAAAATATGTCAGGGTATCACAAAAGAAAGGTGGTGGCCCACGAAATGTGAAATTACTTGGAAATAGTTCCCTCAATGAAATTGTGGAATTTGCAATAAAGCTGTTTTGTCCAAAAAATAGAACTGAATTTGGCCTTCGAGACACTCTAAGTTTTCAAGTTGGAAACTTTAAAGAAGAAATAATGACCTCAGAACTGAATATTGATGGAAATCATGTACCTTTCACATTAACAAGGTATATCAACATGGATGGATTTAGTAAAACTAGATTGTATCTGATGAGCAAAGCAAAGGCAGTTGTGGCATTTGAGGAAATTTTCTGCAAGAGCAATGTAGTTAACCTTACAGGTGATCAAACCAGTGATAGTGATGATTCTTTAGCAGGTAATTTATTTTAGAGATAATGTGGAGTTATTTTTCCTTAATCTGTTTTCTTTTTTCTCAAGGATTTATTTTCTCCCATTTTGCCCATTTATTGGTAGTTTTAATATTTGTAATATTCTATGTTTTCTTCAGATTTCTTAGAGAAGCCTCTGAAAGCATCTCAATTTAAAATGATGAAAGTAAAAGATGAACAAGAGGATAAATTGACTGACTGAACTGAACAACTGGGTATATATTCAATCAAAACTCTTTTTCATATTCCTGTTTCACATAAAAGAGGTAGTGTTAGAATTATTGGAATTAAAAAACATTTTTTGATGATTTTAGCTGGAACATCAGACAATGTTGCAGAATATTTGCACAACAATTTTCCTTCCACCAGTGCAGCTAAAACATGTAAGTTTTAGGGCTTAATCATTTGTCTCTTGTGCACATAACATTTTAAATGAAATTTTCTGTATTTTTTATTGAAATTTGTCCTTGAGTTTTCTGTAGTTATTCACTTTTTTCAAAACATATATATTTTTTCTCATATTTTAGCTGATTTAATTGGGGACGCTGTGGAAAGAACACTGTTATTTAATGAAATAGTTGAAGCACTTACAACTTCTTTGACTGCTGATAGAGAGAAATCATTACGATGCGAAGAAGAGGAAAGGAAACAAATAAGATTGTTAGATCTGATGAATAGTCGTAAAAGTCGAGTACTACCGGAACCAAACTTAAGTGATCCCCATGTAGTGATTAATGTAAGGCACATAACCCTTGGAACTAAATGTCGTTTATTTAGCGAATTAGACACCTTTGTACACGTCTATGATTGGATCGGAAGTCTGCTGCCCGTCCCTGAGCATTTTCAGTTACTTAACCATACCAAACACATTGTTCCAGAGACACATGTGTTTAATGGAACTTCTAATATGTCGGAAGTGGACAAGCCAATTCTTATGTCACCAGGTGGTTCAGTGGCATTTGAGGGGTTTGGCGTAGATGCAGAAATCGACAATGTTAATGACTTTGATCTACCTGGAAAATCCTATGAAAACCTACAGGATCTTCGAAATGATTACAAATCAAAATTACATGAAGGTGTATGTCCTGTTGAAGTTACTCGTGACAATATTTATGAGGAAATGATTGGTATCTACAAAAGGCGGAATATTACAAAACAAATGTTGCATTTCACGTTTAAAAATGAAGCAACGGTTGGTGATGGGGTTTCCCGTGATGTTTATTCGGCCTTTTTTTCTTTGATTTTGCAGAAAAAATCCATGGGTGTCAGCAGCTAGTTCCGCAAACCGACTTTGATGAAGAAGACCTAGATATTATTGGCAAGATTATAACACATGATTTCATACAGTACGAGATTTTTCCTTTAACAATCAATAAAACTTCACTGAAACACTGCATGTATGGAAATGTTACCAATGTTGAACTAATTGACAGCTTTATGGAATTTGTCACTCCACGAGAAGCTGATCTAATTAACAAGTTTAAATGAGGATATTTGACAGGTACACAACCTTTGATGAATATTTTTAGCGAATATTCCGCTTTCTCAAAACCGTCCAGGGCTAACATTGACGAACTGCTGATTAAGGTGGCAAAGATTGCGTTAATTCGAAAGCCGCTGTTCTCTTTTCAATGCATCGTAAAAGGCATGGGTAGGTTTTGGAACAAAGTTTCTGTTGATGAATTTAACTCCTTGTATCACTGTAGTCTTCCTACTGCAGAAAGGGTTATTCTCTGAGGACCATAAGGTCCCTGAAAAATATTTTTTTATTTTTTTTTTATTTATTTACTATTTTTCCAAAAAAATCAGTGCCACATTGTAATTTTTTTGATATATATTCTCTATTTCCTGGAAACTTCGGGGACACTGGTGTCCCTTTGGTCCTGAATGGTAATAAATCATTGGCAAATTAAGATTTTTTAATCGTTTGTGAAAAGTATTTAAGTTACTTATTTGAATTTATTTTCACATATTTTGGGTCATAAATGGTAGATCTTATGATATTTGGTATATTTATGATTGCCGCCCATAAGGGGCGGCACTTGAGCTGAGCGTGTGTGCGTGTTGGGCGTTTGCATTTATCAGCCGTGCTGGATCTCAGATTTGCACGTTGCCTTAACTGTTCAAACTGAATTCACAACCAGTTTCTGAAATTTGAAAGGTAAGCGAAACAATGATGTTTTGAAAAAATCAGGTTCGTGCTAGAGAAAACACGAATAGGATAGTCTTCTTTGGTCAAACCATGCATCATCCGGGTCTTTTTGGTGATTTCCCGGCCCATTTCCCCTCACGTGTTATTTCCTTTGAGGAAAAAAAGTCAACGCAAGGCGAAGAAAAAACAAGTAAGTTCATCAGTGAAAAAGATTTCTGTGTTTGGCAAACTTAGAAATAACACACTTACTTCCATATTTTGTGGAAGACCTTCCTCTCCGAAGGAACAGACACTTCCCTTTGTGGAAGAACAGATACTTCCCTTTGTGGAAGAACAGATACTTCCCTTTGTGGAAGAACAGATACTTCCCTTTGTGGAAGAACAGATACTTCCCTTGTGAAATATCAGAAATCCCTTTGGGAAACAGATTCAAAACAAACTACGTTGCCATGATGCAATGGTTGCAAAATTTACCACATTTTTTGAATTCGAACAGGTTTTTACCTGCCACCTACTCATGTGCTATTGATAGTTTCTTGGAAATATGGTTGAGAACTATTTCAACTGTTTTCACAAATGGAAGGACTGATAGTTGTATCTTAAGTTTGCTAAACACAGTAAAGCAGCATTTAGATTCATTATTTGTCTGGAATACAACTGAATATCATGTAATTAGGGAGCCTTTGTGGCAATATATACGCATGAAATGCCCTTCATTTGTTCCTATGGACAGTACAGCACAATTTAGTGAAATTTTTCAGTCTCAAGTTTTTAGTGACCTTGCCTTGACAGAAAAAGAAAAAATTATTTCGTCAGTAAAACAGTCAGGTTTTTGTCAAGAGTGTTTAAGACCTGTCAGCTCTAATTGTGAAACATTAGTCCATTACATTACCCTCCAAGATGTCTTGTCACAGCAATCGATACCAGAAGAGTGGCCATTGTTACTAGAACGTAGAAACATGAACAGCACGATTGACTGTTCAGTTTGTCAGAAGTCATGCACTGTCGTTGAGACTGAAACCCAAGCAAGTTCAGTTTTGTTTGTTGAGTTAAGTCCAAGTATCATGAGCTCAGTAAAATTTGCGGAAAATGTAACTGCATTTGGTTATACTTACAACTTAGTCTCAATGGTTCGCCATCTTGGTGCACATTTTTCTTGTGCTATTGTTGAACAATCATGTGTTCTAATAGATGATATGAAATTAAAATGTGCATCATATGAAACTGTTAATGACTTGTATTCTGCTAATTCTTCTGGTTGGTTTTTTGGAGTTTATATTAGAAACTCTGAGCAAATAGAAGCACCTGTTCATTTTGATCATGATTATATAAATGAAACTTCCTATGGGTGCAGTTCTCACTCAGATTCAGGCTCTAAACCTGAAAGTGTTATGTTATATTCATTGACTGATCATGATTATTCTGGAAAAAAATTTGAAGCCAAAAAGCGTAAGGTTCTTGACATGGATGGTATCTTACCCTCTTTCATCAATGATCAAATGAGAGTGGAAGAAATGAAGAATTTGCAAGATTCCTCTAAATCGACAGTGAATTATCAATTGCAACCTACAAGAGAAAAGGCAACCGAAGATAAACAAAAGAGGAAGAAGACAAAAAAGCGTAAGAAATCTAATATGAATGGTTTTCAAACTCACTTGGCTAATGAGGCAAGAGCTAAAGAAGAAATGAAGGATTTCCATAATTCTTTAAAAATGACAATTCATAAATGTATAATTTGTCATGAAGCTTGGCCAGTCAGAGATAACTCTATCAGGGATCAAAAAAATTATATTTGTACGCGATGTGTAAGAGATAAAGGTATTCCCAAAAAATTTAGTGTAGAAAATGGTACTGTTCCTTGTTCAGTTCCACCAGAACTTCAAGGTTTGACTCAGTGTGAAGAAATGTTAATAGCGAGAGCGTTTCCTGTCATGCAGATATACCTAAAACCAAAATATGGCACTGTTGCTTATAAAGGTCATTGCGTCACTTTGCCCCACAATGTCCAGACAGTAGCAAATATTCTCCCTAATCTCCCTAAGGACTTGCCTGTTGTAGTATTTACTATCAAAGGGCAAAAAAGTTCTGATGATACGAATTTTAAGGTAAGAAGAGAACATGTGTTGAATGCACTCTTATGGTTGAAAGATAACAATCCTTGTTACAAAGATGTAATTATAGACCAGCATCGTATAAATTCATTACCTATTGATGATGTAATTTCAATCAATAATGAGGACATTTTAGAAGATGATACACAGAACTTACCTGATACTGGCAATGAGACTAATGATGTCCCCTCTTTGAGTTTTATTCCTGTTGTTGATAAACAACCCTTAGAGCATGTCAGACTGAATAATTCTATAAACCAGACTAATAATTATTTGGATATATCGCCCAATCCATTTAGTGAGTTTAATACACATTGCCTTGCAACAATGGCATTCCCAGTGCTCTTTCCCAATGGCAAGGGAGACCCAACAAATAAATCTTTAATAAGACAAATTAGTGCAAAAGAGAATGAAGCATTAAGTTTACATTTGAAACACCTTATCAGATTTGGAGAAAATTTAAATGGAAGATGGGTATACAGATTTGCTGCTCACCCAAGGTTTGGTTTTTGGGCTTATAATATGCTATATAGAAAGAGACTTCTCGCAGAAGGAAATTTCTATATCAAGCAACATCAGGAAGATATTCCGACAATAGATGAACTAAGAGAGATGCTAAGAAGTAATACTTATAACAACATCATGAATAAAATTCAGTATTATGCCAAAAATATATCAGGTACTAATTCTTATTGGTATCAGGTGAAACAACAGCTGAAATCAACGCTGGAACAAGTTGGATCACCAACTATTTTTTTCACATTGTCTTGTGCTGAATTCCATTGGCCAGAGTTTCATACGTTGTTTGGAGATTTCAACATTGCTACTAATGAAGTTCAACGCCAAAATGTAATAAATTACTCTCATATCCTAGATTGGTTTTTTACGCAAAGAGTAGAATCTTTCGTAAAATACTGGCTTTACAACATTTTGGGTGCAGTGTGGCATTGGTATAGATTTGAATTTGCTGTTCTCAGGGGTGCTATTCATTGTCATGGACTTGCAAAACTTGATTCTGACTTTGGAATTTGTGATTATACTGCTAAAGCATTAAGAGCTTTTGAGTGTAAGGAAAAAATTAAACTAGGCTTGCTTAATGCAGAATCATGTGAGGAAATAATAATGGAAGGCAAAGATGCAGAAAAAAAAGTGTGTGACTATTATGATTATTTAATTAGTTGCACGAATCCTGTACCACATCAAGAATGGACTAAACCAGCCATCCATCCTTGCAGAAAAACCTATGAGGAAGCTATGCAGGATCAGAATGAAGATTATGCTGACTTGCTTAATTCTGTTCAACGACATACCAAATGTAACTCTGAATATTGCTTAAGAACTAATAACGATGGTGACCAATATTGTAGATTTCATTATCCATTTAATTTGCAAAGTGATACACATATTGAATACAAACAAATTATAACAAAATCTGGTCATGTCATACGACCTGAAATAGTTGCAAAACGTAATGATCCTAGACTAAACAGAAATCAACAAATACAGCTGCAAGGTTGGAGAGCAAATTGTGACATACAACTGGTCATAGACCATCATGCATGTGTTGAGTATTTAGTTAAGTATGCTTCTAAGGGTGAAAAAATGTCGTCTATTGCCAGGAATGCTTTTGTGGCTGTTGTATCTAATGTATCTGATGCAACTTCAACACAAAGTGCTATAAGAAAATTAATGGTTAAGTGTGTAGGTGAACGTGATATGGGAAAACCGGAAGTAATGCATCAGATATTATCACTTAAACTGTACACATGCTCATTCCAAACAGCCATCATAAGCTTAGACAATTCAAAACGATGTAAAATTAAACAAAATGATATCTCAGTTGAAAAGTCACATCTCGAGCTTTATGCTGAACGGAAGTCTTCTGTTCATAATTTAAACGAAATTAATTTAGTAACTTTTTTTGCCACCTATTCTAGTGACAATGGCAAAGTTGTTAAAAGGAAAAAGCCTGTAATTGTTCGCACTATTCCGAATTATAGTTCTAACCCAAATAGTCTAAATTATGGAATTTATTGTAAAAATCAATTAATTAAGTTGAAGCCATGGAAATATACTGTGACCAATGCTTGGGATAATGAACCAGAATGTGATGCCACTTTTGTGAGAAAATGGAAAGAATTTTTATTGTCTGAAATTGGACAAAAAGCCATGCCACAATGGCAGAGACTTCTTACAGATGCCACTAATTATTTTAATGAGGAAAGTTATTTTGAAAATGATTCTGACAATGCTGAACCTGCCTCAGAAGAACTTGAGGAATGGATGTATGTTGCAAGAAAGGCCCCTTTGTCAGAAGGTATGTCATTTTCTTCCCATCAAATACAACAGATGAGAGAAGTATATTCCTCAACACAACTGAATGAAATACCTTTTTGGTTAGAAAGTGTAAAAAGTTCTACCATAGTAATTCCAAATCAGACTCGGCCTGTTGATGTACTATTATTAAATAGAAAACAATCCATAGCATACAAAATAATACGTGACCACTACAATGAAAATGTTTCACTCCCTATGACATTGATTATTACTGGTCAAGGTGGATCAGGAAAAAGCTTTTTAATTAATGCATTAAAAAGCTTGCTTCAAGAAACTTGTGTATTATGTTCTTACTTTGGAATAGCATCACACAACATTGAGGGAGTTACATTACACAGTTTGTTGCAGTTACCAATCAAGGGTCTACATCAACGCGAATTAACAGGAAAATCATTAGTAAAATTGCAACAAAGATTACGGAATAAGCGTTATATCATCATTGATGAATTTTCTGTAATTGGTCAAAGGATGTTGGGCTGGATAGATCGGCGTTTACGTCAAGCCACTGGTGTACTTGATGAAACATTTGGTGGATTTTCTATGATTTTGGTTGGTGATATTGCTCAATTGCCACCAGTAAGTGACAAGCCACTATATCATTCAAAGCCAGATAATAGCACTGCTTTAATGGGTTATTGTGCATATCGAGAAATACAAAATGTTGTACAACTGGAGGTTAATGAAAGAGTTAAAGATCCTTCCCAAGAACAATTTCGAAACATCCTACTCCGATTAAGAGATGGGGTTAGCACTATTGAAGATTGGGAGACTTTGAGCTCCCGTAATGCAATCAATGTCAATACACAGTTACTTGACACATATCTCCGATTAGCTTTTTCAAACAAGACAGTGGCAGATCACAATTTCAATTCTTTAACGGCATCCTGTCCAACCATTTACCCTATTAAGGCAAAACATAATATACCGAAAGCGGCTAAATTATCACCTGATGACTATGGTGGACTTGAGCCTCTTATTCACTTAGGTATTAATGCACAGGTTATGCTGACCAGAAATCTTTGGGTTCAAATGGGTTTGTGTAATGGTACCATGGGTACTGTACAACACATAATATACAAGGAAAATCAAATGCCGCCAACTTTGCCAATTGCAGTCATGGTTAAATTTGATAAGTATACTGGTCCTACATTTCACAATTCGGGTTTGATCCCTATTGTACCTGTACTTTCGACCACAGATGAAAATTTGGAAAGAATTCAAATTCCTCTAAAACTTAGTTGGGCTATAACCATACATAAATCTCAAGGTTTAACTGTTGATAGAGCTATAGTTGACTTAGGCACAACTGAAAAGGTTGCTGGACTAGCTTATGTTGCTTTATCACGTGTCCGTACACTTGATAGTTTAGTTATTGAGCCTTTTTCTTTTGAACGTCTTCTGATGGTAAGAAATGCTGCAAATTTTGCGTATCGTATCAGAGAAGAGGCACGACTTAAAGAGTTAGACAGATTAACATCTGAAAAATATGAAGCTTGACGATTTTTCCTTTTTTGTAGAATGTCATCTGCATCAAGAAAATCAAAAAAAGGTATATTCTTCTGATTATAAATTTTTGTATGCAATTCAAAACATTAATTTCAGTTTTCTATCTTTATTTTCTTTTTGTTTGGGTGTGAGAGAAATTCACTTGACAAAGTGAATAAGAAATCATTCTAAGCCTCTATGGTATTTGTCCCTTATTATGAAGCAACAACTATGTATCCATTAATCTTTTGTAGCACTTCCACCTAATAATAATACTCAAACAGCTCGTATGCATAAGACTGTGGAGTCAAAATCTGCAAAAGTTCAACAAATCAGTAAGTTACTCTTTATCTAATTTTTTATCCTTATTTGTTTTTCTTTACCTTAACACTGTCTCTTGATATAGTTGCGCCTTCCTTTCAGATTAATTTTTATTGTTCATTTTAGCCACGCCATCAAGCCCACTCAAATTACAAAACAATCAAACTACTCCCAAAAAAGCGCAATCTGATGGTAAGTGAGTTTTGTACAGCAAAAACGATTGTTTTAATGGAGAACTAAAGTAAACATGAAAAATGCCTCTATTTTTTTATACACATGAGTGCAATAGTGAATGAATAACTAAGCATAATTTATTAAACAATGCGTGCCCATATATTTTATGTAAATTAAACATGAACCTTGGAAAACTTGTATTGTTCTAAAAAAATATAACAGTAAACAGTAGCAAAGAGAGAGGTTAAGTGACATACTGCTGATGTCACATCAAATGAGGTCTTGAATCGGAAGACATTGATACTAAGGTTTAAGCGACCTGTCCGCAGCTGCAATAAGTTTCAAATTGACCAAATCCTCAACTCATTAACGATTCGGTTCTCCTTTAGAATTGACAGGATATATCAAATCAGTTTCACCATGTCAACGGTCTCGCAAAGATAATACCTTCTTTGATGCACAAATTCAAACTAATGACAGCACAAAGAAGATACGAGTAATGGAAAATTCTACCACAAGCAGGAATCTGTTTTTCAACAAATGTCAGCTAAAATCACCTGTCAAGCTATCTGGTCTTTCACCAACTGATACCGCATTAATGTTTTTCAATTCAAATACTGGTTCAAGAATAAGTGATGCTCCTGATATAGCATTTAAGTACTCACAAGCAGCTTTTCGAAAAGTTGAAGATCTAGCAGATCTTGCAGTTAATACAGTGTTGGATATTCAAGGATCCATACGCTGGTTGGAGGATACACGATCGGTTGCCTGTGGTCCAAAGGATGATAAACACTTCAGAAATGTTCGACAAGCATTGATTGCAGATGAAACAGCATCTATTAAATTATCAGTGTGGGGAGATATGATACCCGAAATTAAAGAAAATGTTGATTACAGCTTTACCAGCTTGGTCATTGATAACTTCAATGGGAAGCGATTGGCTACCACTTCATGTACACAAGCAAGCATTTCGCTTACAAAGTTAAATATTGATTGGTCAAAGTATGATATAAAGCCACTAACAGTTAAGTACTGCTGTCCTAAAGTCGATTCAGTAAAGGTAAATGTTTATTTGCAATGTGCTAATGTGAGCTGTCGACGCAAAGTTGTTCCATTCCCTGCGGAAACGAAAGTGCGCTGCACCAAATGTGATCGCGTTATGAAAGTCGGTCGTTGTTCACGCAGCATAAATGTTGATATAACCATAACGCACGCAGAAAAGCAGATAGTGGTAACAGCATTTGCAGACACTCTGAAAGCTGTTATGGCCATTGGTGATCTGTCCGAAGATGAAATAGAAGATAAGATGCTCGATTTAGAGAACTTTGATTATACTGTTAACAATAAAAACATTATAATCTCATTGCAAAAGCATTCATAATTTTGTTTTTGCCCCTAAACTTGTTCACTTTGTTTGTTAGAAACCTAATATCATCAGTTGGTTAATACTCAACTTGACTCAATGTGCAAGATTTAAATCAACTATTTTGATAGGGTTTTCCAAGTGCCATCTTCTGTTTTTGCTCTCTTATTATCTTCAGTTCATATATTATATATTTCATGTATAACAGAAAAAGAAAAAAAACCGTTAAACTACAAGTATACTTAATTTTGATATCATTCTTATTAAGAATAGAAACAATTAAGCGGACCAGATCAACTATTAGCGGACTCAGTCTTATTATTCATGTTCCTCATATTACTGATATTATTAAATACTTATTCAAATTTTCCAGCTGGTCTTTAGATTCAATGATCATAACACGAGGCAAGCTATTAAATGTAAACAAAATCACGTGATCGCCGTGCCGTAGCTCCTTTAAGGTACACAAACTTGCATTTTTTAAATATGGGCGGCACTTAGTGAAACTATATGCTAGTATTTTTCATAATCATGCCGAAAATGAGCAATGCCCTATTTTATAAGTTTTTAAAGAAAAAAGAGTATTTTTCAAGCAATTATGTTCTTCAATAACACTAATATAATGATTGTTATACATATATGGGACAAAAATGAAAATATATTACTAACAAGGTAACTTTTCAGTTCATATCAACATGCTCAAAGTGAGGAATAAATGTTTAAAAAGTTCATCAGAGTCAGAAGTAATTGTTTATTATGATGTAAATAAAAGCAATTTCTATCCTTTTGTAAAGGTAAATTGCATGAAACACAACAAACAAATGTGCGGTTGTCGATCTTTTTGGACGAACAGACAGCACAGCTAGCGCGGGTCGCTGCAAATTCATGTAAGTGATCGACAACCTCAAAACTCTCCCCCTTTTGATCTTTTGGGTGGTCGTGATGTTGGTACGGCTCTTTTTCTGTTGAAAAATTTTCCGATCAAGTTGCGGGCAAGACTAAAGCGGAAATCCATTGAAGACATATGAACGGATTAATCGATTTTGTTTTACAGGATATTGGAATTCACAACACTTACATCTAAAAAGTCGAAAAATAGTCGAAGATAAAACCTAAATTTGCGTCTTCGATCGACTTGATAGGTAACTTCCATTTGATCAGATAGATCTACTCCACCCATATGTTGGTTATAATCTATGATAACAACGGGACATGAAACGTTGACTTTATCTTTAGATCCCTTTACCCTCCTGTCAATCTGCTGAACAGCTTTGGCGTTCTCATAAGTTGACAACAATAAGACTGACTTCTATTCCATCCACTTGGTAGCAGTTGTCCCATTGCATGCCAACCAGTCGTGTTCACCGCTTGTCATTTGTTTGTCATTCTTCAACGTGGGCATGTGTTTACGACCAGCTATCACTGTCGCTGTTCCATAAATGCCTTTTTCAATATCCTCATCATCATCACTTTCAATGGCATCAAGCATTGCATAGATTTCATCTGATGAATAAGTCGATGCAGGGATGCTGATTTTCTTGTTTGAAGCCATTTAAAAATGTCTGTCTAACACTCCTTCTCAAAATAAGTCTTCATGAAAGCTTGCAAGTGACTTTCAAATTTACATAAAACAATACAAAAAGTGTAATAAGTGATGTTTTTGAACTCATTTTGAGCATAATTTAAACAAACAAAAAACTTTATATTCACTAAATCCTTCACAATAGCACTTGGTTCACTTGATGAACTACATAACTTGATCCAATTTGCTTTCATTGATGCATATCTTTTAAAAAGAACTGATAACTTCAATGCAAAAAAACTATGCAAAAACAAAAAATTACCATTACGGACCAGAGGGACACCAGTGTCCTAAAGAAAAGAATTGAAATAATAACCCCTAGAAGGTACAAAGTGTGAAAAAGAAATACATTAACAAAATCATAAATGTTAGGGCAATTAAAAAATGAAATTTGAAATTCATGAAAATTATTTGAAAACCTGGGGCATGCAATTGTTTAAGACTGATTGAAATTTTGAAAAATAGTAAAATTTGAGGTCACGTGATCAAATCGCAGAGTGGTCAATTTAATTAATTTTTTTCCAAATTAAAGTTTTACCCTTATATTATCTATTTACTATTAAATATATCCCAAACTCTTCTATTGCATGAAAACATAACGAATTAAAGTTGCGGGACACCAGTGTCCCATCGTCCTCAAAGGGTTAACTGCCTAC
Organism: Turritopsis dohrnii; assembly: GCA_027922465.2. Lineage (NCBI taxonomy): Eukaryota > Metazoa > Cnidaria > Hydrozoa > Anthoathecata > Oceaniidae > Turritopsis > Turritopsis dohrnii. Next base: position 117,764 of record BQMF02000743.1, on the reverse strand, counting down.
AGACAAACGAAGTTACAAGCGTTGACGCCAAAATTGTCACATGGTTGCATCGATATATAACGAGTTGTACGGAGACGGAACTGATTACGTTATTACGATTTATAACTGGATCAACGAATTTACCTCCAGACACAGCTATTTGCGTTGAATTAGGTAATCAGCCCGTCTCACATTTGCGTCCTGTTGTAAAGACTTGCTTCAAAATTTTGATATTGCTTCGACAATACAATTCGTTCAAACAGTTTCGTGACAACCTGAACTTTTATAGGGATGATGGCCATTGGGAAGTGAATGACGGCGTTCTTTTTGAGAGCTAGGTTCGCGTCAAGACTCCGCAGTATTTTTGTTGACATGTTTATATTGCAATATTGGTCTTTCTAACCAATCTCTAAGCAGTATGTTGTCTCGTATGTTTGTTGGTCTACATGTATTTATTACTTTTTGTTCTTTTTTTGGTATGGCATTGGTGTATCGAAAAGTTTTAGTTCTAGTTAATTTCGTTGTACGAACATAAAGCAAACCGATAGCAGTGGAAAATGGACTAACCTTTGACAAGTGATTTTCTGCATTCGTTATTTTTATTTTATGATGGGGAGGTGATTTTTTGCATTCCTTCGCATTCGTTTTGTTTGAATTTATTCTATTCATTTTATGATTTCCCATGAAGAGCTAGCTCTATTTTGTTGCGAAAAAATCTTGTTATGGTTTATATGGTTGTGATCACTTTGCAAATGCCTGATCATTGTTTCCACTTTCTAACAAATCGTCATTGAAACGAAATAACCATTTTTTACAAAACTACATGCATAATTAGCCATGCTATCGAAACTCTTTTACTTAAACGGCCAAACCCTTATTATAAACGGAACACCGTACTTACAACAGTGTGTCGCGTAAGGCACGAGTTAATTTTAAATTGCCTGAGAGTTATTGTGTGAATTAAGCGGGGGAAACATCATACCCAAACATCATACTTTTAGTAATGTTGATTGCTCCGTGTTTTGCAAAATTTCATTCTGCAAAATACAACTATTGCGGTTAGGCGGAGGTTTCTTTGGGAAACCCTATCTTTGTTTATCATGATCTGGAAAGAAATTTATGATTTGAATTTAGTCGGGGAAAGTTCAAGTCTGTGAATTCTAGGTAATGTTCGGAAATACATATATCTTTCTATAATAATCAAGAGAGGAAAAAAGTTAACTTCTCAAACTAATTGAATGAGTTGTAAGTACAACAATTCTGCCTCATTGATATTTCTTGGCATCGATAATCCTTGTATGTTCATATGCATCACGGCAAGTTCTGCAAATTCCTTTTTGCAGCCAAATGTTGGAGGACTTTTGCAATATGGTTGGATCAAACTCAATTCAGATAATTGAATGTTTTTATTGAGAACATCTATGTTTTCGTTACAGTGATAAATAATTTCTGGTACTCCTGACAAGGTCTCAGAATTCTGAACTGGTCGAATCAGGAGGTTATTCCATGCTTTTTGAGTGGCAGTTAATTCATCTTGTAGCAAGCCATAGTAACAAAAACGTAAACATTTAACATGAAGAGGGTTACTATCATCAAACAGTCCCGCATCACGAAAATCTTTGAATAGGTTCATTCACCACTGTACACATGTCTTTCTCAAAATAGCCCACCATGCTTCGATTCTTTGGTTAGAAGTAGACTTTCCAAATATGAAAGTATTTCTGGCATTAGGCAATCTACGATTCAAAAATCTTTGAATACCAGCAATGGAAGAATTTTCGACACCACGATCTGCTCTAACAATTCTTGGACAACCTTTTACTCTAATAATCATGTCGGTAAAAAATTTTGCAATAATTCCTGGGTTTTTATTGGAAGGACATGCTTCGAGCCATAGCATTTTCCTGCTGAAGCCATCTATGCATCCATGTATACTAAAGCCAAATGGCTTCAGTTTGTCGTTGCCACCCAAGTGCCAAACATGACTAGGTCCAGCTACTGCATATTTTCTTCTTTTAAGTTTATGAGATTTTCTTCGTTCAGTTTCTTCAGGATCGAGGTATTTCATAGAAAGACGAACCATTTCTCTGTCAACAAATATTTTATTTGAAGCCAACCTTTGATGCATTCCTCTATAACCAATAAGACTGCCACTAGTTTTAAGTTCATCAGCAATGAAATTCAGCACAATCGCAGTTTTACACTCTCTATTTTTTCTTCTCAATCCATGCTTTCTCAAAATGCGATGAAGCGTTCGTATGCTACTGTGTCGAGAAGACAAAATTGAAATAATTTCTTTGTAAGTGAATCCATTTCCGAAATATTCAATAATTAAAGCATCCATGACAAGGCAACATGTGCTGACTCTTCGATATCCAATGTTCAAAAGATCATATTTTTCCAAATTATTAGCACGTTTTTCGCTCGTTTTTGAACTGAGCACGTTTTCCGCTCGTTTTTAGTACGTTTTTCGCTCGTTTTTGAACAGAGCACGTTTTCCGCTCGTTTTGGATACGTTTTTCGCGTTTTTGCTAACTGGCGCGATTTCACTTGTTTTGTCCTTAAAAACGCATCATTTTCTACAGAATGCATCCATTATCTTAAAAAGACGTCCATTTTATTATAAACGCGTCCATTTTACTAAAAACGCGTCAATTTTCTTAAAAACACGTCTATTTTTTTAAAAACACGTCCATTTTCTTAAAAACGCGTCAATTTTCTTATAAACGCGTCGATTTTCTTAAAAACACGTCTATTTTCTTAAAAACACATTCATTTTCTTAAAAACGCGTCTATTTCTAAAAAACGCGACCAATTTCTAAAAAACACGTCCAGTTGCTTAAAAAACACGTCTATTTTCTTAAAAACACGTCCATTTTCTTAAATACATGTCCATTTCTTAAAAACATGTCCGTTTCTTAAAAACGCGTCTATTTTCTTAAAAGCACGTCCATTTCTTAAAAACACATTCATTTTCTTAAAGGGATTCCGAGGTGGAAGTAAAAAGAAACTTCAAATTAAGTATTGAGTATAAAAAACACTTGCTAAGCAATCAAAACTCTTTTAAAATTGTCCTGAGTTAAATAATGTTTCTTTAAAATTTTAAGTAATCTTGCTTCTCTTCTTCGTTCGACCGCCATGTTTACCATCTTCTTCAGGAGAATATAAAGTTTTGCGCCAGATCTCTAATACGATCTGACGTCACAGTAGGGCTATTAAAATTTTTAGAAGTAACTCATATTCAGAAAATAAAATGCACATTGAATTTAAAATAAATTTATCAACGAATTATCAATTATTTTCTATTTTCATACAATACTGTTTGTTAAAACATTCTTCCTTGTTCAATCAGCCATTTCAAATGAAACGTGCTTCAGGAATAAAGAAAATTTCCCGCGCTTTCTGATTCAGTATCTATCACTTTTTTTGTGAAGAGTAGTTAACTTACAAAGTTAATTCATGTTAAAATGGTTCACTGTAGCGCTTGGGGCTGCAGTAATCAGCAGAGGAGAGATAAGCACATTTCTTATCACAAATTACCCAAAGACGCGAAAATTGCAAGAACGTGGAAACAAAAAACTGGACGTCAAAATTTTCCGCAAGATAAAAATTTTTATCTTTGCTCAAGCCATTTTGAGCATAGTTGCTTCGACAAGCCTTATGAGAATTATCAGCTTTCGGTTTATGGCATAGTAAAATCTCGTAGGCTTCTCCCATCGGCAATTCCGACAATCTTTCCTCATAAAGCAGCATCAAATAAAAGCAGTACACGTACAGTATCTGTTAAAAGAAGCAAGAAAAAAGAGCAAGCAGAGGTAACATTTTTTTCAAAAATTATTTCAACAAAGCATTCTGAATTACTTATTCAGAAAGAGGAAAATAAAGCAGTTTCATTCATATCCTTGATACCTTTTCCACACTACCCTTTTACTGTAGCTGCAATTTTCCCTTATTGTCATTCCCCCTTATTAAACAGATTCTCTCAACATCACTGGCTGAGGGGACACCAGAAAATACGGAACATTTTGAAATCTGTAGCAGTGAATTGAATATTGACGAATACTACAGGAGTCGTGGTCTCACGTGTATTTGTACTCAGACCACCAAAACTTCATTTGCATACACAAAGGATGCCACTACATCTACATTGACTCTCGCTAAACACAACAAAGCTCATTTTAAATGTCAGGCAAAAATCAAAATTAAACCGAAATTACGATCGAAGGGAAATCAATTTCCATCACCAAAGAGAAAAAAGATAAGCTATTCACCAACACAAATCCAGCAGTCAAGTTCAGGCAGCGATGCTGATGTGGAATCTACTGATAAAAAAGAAATTATCAATGAGATTACAATCAGTAATGAAGTCGATAATGTCATGACAGGAGATTGGGATGTGATTGATGACGAAGCAACTGTGGTATCGTCAGTTTTAGAAGAGGAAAGTGTAGCAGATGTAAATAATCAACTTGTAAATAAAGAATCTACTAATCATGTAAATACGGAAATAATAAAAAATGTGAATACGTAATTAGATGACACTGATACCGAATTGATAGAGTATTCTGATGAAACCAGTGAGGAGTTTGAAAGTGGAAGTGAATACCAACCATCAACTCAAGATGAATCTAGTCAGCTATCTGACGAAAATTCTTTAAGTGATGACGTCATATATAGAACGGAGAGAACATTTTTGGTATATGAAAGTAATTTGTATCAGTTGTTGCGATATTGTCCACAGTGTGGAAGCCCTGTTGATCAGTCATTGATTGAAGAGGTAAAATAAACAGGATCCCAGCTTCATTTACGAATTAATTGTTTCAACAATTGTTCTATGTATTGGAAATCGCAACCTGTTGTTGGCTCGTTAAATGGTCTCGGAAATTTGTTTTTGACCAGCGGAATTTCTTTCTCCGGAATCCCGTTTGCCAAATTCCAAAGATTTGCATACCTCATCAATCTGAAGTTTATATCGGATAGTGTGTTTTACTCGCTTCGTCGTGATTACGTTATGCCTGTAGTACGCAAACGTTGGAGAATGGAACGAAAGCATATGTTACAACAGCTGAAAAGTCAAAGCTTGATTGTTCTTGTTGGTGATGGGAGATGTGATAGCCCTGGGCACAATGCCAAATATTGCACATACACATTCATGGATGAAAATTCTGGGAAGGTAGTGGACACCGTATTAGTTCCTGTAACAGAAGTTGCTAATTCGAACGCCATGGAGAAGGAGGGTTTTATTCGTTTGTTGTCTATGCTGCAGAAGGAGGGTGTTAGCGTGGATGTTGTTTCAACTGATAAGCACGTGCAAATTAGGAAGTTAATGAGAGTGGATCCACGCTTCAATCGCATCTCACATCAGTTTGACCCATGGCATGTAGCTAAAAATATTTGCAAAAAAATTAACAAGGCCTCCAAAATAAAATCCCGTGACCAGTTGCTGCAGTGGATTCCAGCAATTGTGAATCATTTCTGGTGGAGTGTCATGACGTGCGAAAAAAATCCAACCATTTTATATGAAAAGTTTTCGTCAATCATCTACCATACTGTAAATAGACACGATTGGCCTGGCTGCAAATATTTCAAAAAATGTGCGCACGGTCCGTTGTCAAAAACGGAAGTTCGTGAGAAGCTGTGGTTGACGGAAGGTTCGCAAGCTCATCAGTATCTCGTGTCGCTTGTGAAGGATAAAAGATTCAAGAACGACATGCAGAATATAACGGAAGCCATTCACACAACTGACATTGAAGTTTTCAACAACCTGTTACTGAAGTACATACCTAAGCAGTATCATTTTCAGCACGATCATATGATAATGGGTGCGTACCTTGCAGCTCTTGATAATAATTTCAATGCTGGTCGCGAGCAAGACACAATCCAAAGTGGCTTGGATATTGGTAAATACAAATTTACCATTGCATGGCGAAAGCCATTTAAGAAATTTATTGCCCGGAAAGTTTATCAGAAAAAACGCTACGACTACCTGAAAGTTATGATGGGAGGCACTTACAATTGTGCCCTGAAAGCGAAGCGACGTAAATCAAGGAAAAGATTCATGGCACCGGTGGACCGTCAGCCGCGTGATGAAATAATAGAACGCTCAAAAAAACTGGCGCGTTTTGCCAGGAAATAAAGACATTGAGATGTCAAGACTTTTGTAAATACATATGAGATTGCTTTGACATTGACGTACCTTATCGGGGATAATTTCGTCGGGGAAAAGTGACGAAATTTTTGCTTTGTGACGAAAATTCTGAAAAAGTGAAATTTATACGAAAGTATTAGTAAACTTTTGCAAAATGACGAAATTTTCCCCGACGAAAAATTTCTCCCGACGTAAACTTTCCCCGATAAAGTAACCCGTATCTATAGTCTATAAATGTCATAGTTTTGTCTACGGTTTTAACCTGTTAGTTTCCTACATAAAGTTATAGTTTCAAAATTGATACTTTTATATTTGCTACATGTTTTCACAATATTCTTGTTTCTTCTAGCAACGTTCAAATTGATAGGTTTCAAAACAAACATTTTCAAAAAAAAAACAAAACAAGATGCCCTACCGGGCAGAAGGATTTCTGCAAGCTTTGCTGCTGAAAATGCCACAAAAATGCAACACTAGCACACTAGTCCTGCAAAACTAAGACAGTCACATCATTCAGCTCGAGAAGCATCAGCATTAAATAAACAAAAATATTGATACGACTGACAATGTTCGTCAAGAAAGTCAGCCTACCATAACATAAAAAAGGGGCTTTTCTTTATGCTATCGCGGAGATCATTTATGAAGATCTGTTTTTTTGTACGAATAACCTGAATGATTGTTACTGGATATTTGCCACCCACGTACTCCAAAAAAGTGCATCGACACAATACGAAACTTTAATTTAACCACATTAAATATAACGAATCCTATAAAAAAGATTGTGTATACTGGCGGTAACCAACATATCCTTTGGGCAGCACAAACTAATATATAAAGTTTCTATATTGATCTCCTCAGAATGAAAAATATAAATATCACAATAATAATTACTTAGAAATTAAAGCTCATATCTAATCTAAAAGTTAAAAAAAATACAACATACGTAGGGAGAAAAGAGATAAGCTGATATAGCCAGAATACATCCAAAAATTGCTACTAAATAATAGTATAAATAGCTGTATAAAGTGCATATGTTGGTGATGTTGGGGAGGAGCTGAAAGGAAGCTAAGCTGAGCTTTAAAAATCCAAAAGCTTCTAAAAATTGACTTCAAACATGCATACACATACAAAATACACGAAGGTCTTTCATATTTAAAAAGGCTTGGAGCAAAAATAAAACAAGAAATACCTTTTCTTCCACACACCATGTATTGGCACTGTTTTCATATTTTAAACTTCAAGAAAACTTCTTTCAAAAAACAGAATAACCACACTGTAATTTAATTTTGTGAACATGATAAGTTCCCAACAGTAATGCAATTCTTTACATAAAATTATAAGCTGTATTAACTTCTTTTAAAGCCATATTTCCATCAAAGAAACTTTTAGCAAACTACACACGTTCTTTCGCTGCCATTTTTAAAACGTTTTGTGGACGATCACATGGCATGGCGAAAATCAGCCAATAAACTGTCGCTATTGAAGTTAAGGTGGCTATATTAGCACCCTTTCGTAGAAATCGGGCATTATGCACCAATCACGATTGAGACGGCTTTTTTATGAACCAATGAAATTTAAGAAACAAAAATGCGTAGGTTTGGACAGTAAGATGAAAACAGAAAAACACGGACGATCGTAAAGTATTTCTTGCTTACGCAGAAATCCAAAAAGCGAAGGATGAAAAAATGTATTTTCTTTTTGAGAATAACTAGTGTTTTGAAGATGTTCTTTTATGAAGCCCCACTGTGACGTCAAGATGAAAAAGAAGTCTGGTATCTACTCTGAACTTTGTGTTTGATTTATTGAATGGAAGTAGTAAACACAAAACGTGATCGCTTCAATAAATTTTTGCTTTATATACACGAATAAGTTATCTTTGATAAAAAAAGATAGTGGAAAATTAACTTTTATTGAATTATCTATAATATAAGTTAAACTTGTTCTGGCACCTCGGAATCCCTTTAAAAACGCGTCAATTTTCTTAAAAACACATCTATTTTCTTATAAACACGTCCATGTTCTTCAAAACACGTCCGTTTTCTTAAAAACACGGCTATTTCTAAAAAACGCGCCAATGTTTTCAGGAACAGATCTATTTTCGTTTATTCTTTAAAAACGCATTTTTGTGCCAGATAGAAGCCGACGTAACTTAGTTCTTTCTTTTCTTATGACAAAGGTTCTTGCAAACACAAGGCAACAAATTTTTACGTTTTTATATTTTTTAACTTTTTCGCAAAAATTAATTCCTTCGAAAATGACAATTGAAAAAAACGCGAGAATTTTTTTTTTTCACTGGGAAAATGTAAATAGATAACAAAAAAGACTGACTTTGCAAAGTTTTGGTCTGAAGGAGTCAAAATATTTATTTATTTGTTTATTTTGTGTTATTCTATGAAAATTGATCTATTACAAATATATGCTTAATTATGTGCTTTCTTCTTTTTCCTTCCTGCAAATAATTCTCTGTTATTTCGATTCTCTGCGACATTTCCTGCTGTAGTCATTTTCTTCCTTCTTCTTGATGGTAACGAAGGTCTTCTCTTCACCGTAGGCAATGTCATGAGAAAATTGAATAAGGCCCCTTGATCTTCAACTGGCTCAATGTAACAATCGTTCATGAGTTTTGAATAACTTTTTTTTTTGAAGCCATTGGACAATACATTGAAACATTTGCGTCCAGCTCGGGAAATTTCCTTTGCCAAATACTTAGCGATTTCCCCAATTTCATCGGCAGTCTTCATAGAGAATCGATCAAACTCACTTCCAGCTTCGCAAAGGCAAACAATTCTGTCGGTTTCCCTTGGTTTCCAGTACATTTGATAATAATGATATCTTTGTTATCCTTTGGAAATTTGAAGTTTGAACACTCAAGAAATCCAGAATTTTTCTTTTTCTTATAATCAGAAAGTGTTGTTATATCTGCTCACCGTTTGTATAAGTATACCAGTTTCGATACAGTAGAAATATATATAGCATGGAAAAGGCAGTATAGCGAATTAAGCTTCGTGTAGATCTTCATATAACATTAAGGCCTGGTTCAGAACTGAAGATTACGACGATTAAAATTTATTGTAACTGTCATAATCGTCTAATGTGAACAGTTTTGTAATCGTCGTAATTGGCCTGGCGTTTACAACGACAAAATATCAAGTGTTTAGAAGTTCTTGAGAGTGTTTACACCTGGCGATTGGCGATTAAGACAATCTATTTTTATTTTAATCGTCATAATCGTCGTAATCGTCAGGTCTTAACTAGGCTTCTAAAAATTTCAGGGCTGGATATTGCTGGTGTCAAGAATTGTAATGTATTTTGTGACCTACGCAGTACGGGTCTAAGATGGCAGAATTCGTTCACCAGTTTTTATGGTTTTTGAGCAGGTGACTGAGAAGCATCGATAAAAAATATTAAGTGACTCTTTCAAGTTTGCAGTAGCTGATCATTCGGTGACTCCTGGAAATTTCTAAAACTGCTCAAGCTGCAAATTGTCGAGAAAACTGTTACAGAATGTCAACTGTAAATTCTAGCGCAGATGCAGATGAGGCAGTCCAACAGTTCACAAATGTTCAATCCAGCCAAGACGACCACATAACTGCTGCAAATCTCTAACCTACCCGGATAACCACGAAGTGACAATCATTAGATGCTGTAAAATACATGAATGTTGATTAAACTGCCTCACATAAACACAAAGTGCCACAAATGAACACAAATTTGCCATCCAACCGAAAACTTTTCAGGACAACATCTATCCAGTAACCATAAATAATACAGTTGTTCAAAATGCTGTTATCAAAAGTGGAGGTACCGTTAACATTGTCAATGAGACATTAGCGAACAGTATTCCAGACATTTACATCAAAGCCTCTGCAAAATATGGTCTTCAGCTTTAACGTTAGATCATCTGAGAATTGTTGGTGACTTCTATGAAATCACAAAAGGCAATGGGAAAGAACAAACGGCTTCTTCTCTCTTTATAGCAGAATCAACCGTACCAACAATCGCCAGCAATTCTTTAACCGACATCTTCCGCTGTACACACAACATCTCATACTGAGGATAACACAGGTACAACACAAATCCTTCTTGTACATAGATTGCTTTGAGAACCTCAAAGATACAGCTAACAAAATCCATGTGAACTTTGATGTACCACCCACAGCACAGAGGGCTCGCTGTGTGCCCATATTAATTATTGATGAAGTCAAAAAATACACAAACTTCTTTTTTAGCGTGTCATTGAACTTGTTGATAAAACACAATGAATCAGCTCGTTCTTTATGGTACCTAAACATTCCGGTATCCTGCTTTCTGTTGATGTGTGCATAGCATATGAAAGATTTCTCGATAACGTGTCTTCAGACTAAATCCTCAACAAACATCAGTGAAATAATATCTTTTCTCGGCATGGTGACATATTGCCCAAAGTTTATTCCCAATCTTACGGACATCACCTTACCATTGAGAAACGTAATAAAAAAGATAGCTAGTGAAACTACTTAACAAAACCGATCGTTTGAGACTGTAAAACCGTCACTGACAAGATGCAGTGTAGAATACTTCAATCAATCAATCTCTACTGACAAAACCACAGATGCATTCCCAGTAGGTGTAGCTGGCGTCCTCTTTCAACATCAAACTTTCACCAGCCGTACACTGACAATAAAAGAGCAACGTTAGAGTCAATCTGAAAGAGAAGGAATTGCAATTCTTGTTTTCCACTTTCGTTTATTTCTACTTTTTCTTTCGAGTTTTCCAGAGATGTTATATCTGCTCGCCTTTCGTGTTTTTATATATAGTATTGGTACCATAAAAATAGATATTGAGTGCGGAGAAAGCAACATGGCCGATTTAACATCATGAATAACATGTGCACTTCAGAATATACGTGTATATACTTTTAATATATTCCTTTTATACGGCACGGGATGAAGAACCATTGCAAAATATGGATATACCCTGAAATAAAACATTATTACTGTTATTGTTAATATTATTCGGTTTCTTATTTTCTTTGTTCAAAATGTATACAAATTAATGATAGTTCTAAACACTTCTTAATTTATAGCCATTAGAGAGGGAGAGAGAGAATAATAAGCCTTCTCCTAAGGAGAATAGGCCTCACACCTGCAGTATAAGAACCACTGCGCAAAAATTACCAAAAACTATCAAAAGCTAAATTTAAAATGTACAAGGAGTAAATTAATTAGGAATATACTATAAAATATTAGATTTTCATTGCATAAATATGGTTTCTCCAAGAAACTCTGTCCATAGCCAACAAATGCCATCTTTCAGGATCAATGTTCACTTTTTTAAGTCATTTCATCAAAGAGCGACCATATGTGTATTTTGGTACCCTTTGTGGTCTTTTTGATTGCACCCAACATTTTGCGTGGTAGTTCCGACCTCGGCATACGTATGACGTGACCAGCCCAACGCAGCTTTTTTTGACAAATGTAAGTATCAATTAGATTCGAGCGACAGCGTATCAAGTAGATCAACAGTTTGTAATCTAAGGGTCACATGACAAATAGACCTGATGCAACGGTGATGGAAGCTCCGTAAGCGATTCAGGAGATTTTCTGTGAGGCTCCAACATTCAACACCATAAAGCAAGATTGGTAGCATAAACGTTCGGTAGACGTTGACTTTAACTTTTAACGTGCCAACTGGCGATGAGAAAAGGCACTTTCTCGTTATACTAAATGCATTTCCGGCTTTTTGGATTCTCCTGTTGACGTCCATTTCATCAGTCAAATCGCGACTAATGACGCCGCCCAGATAAGTGAAGTCGGATACAAATGGGGACATACCTTTTCCCAATAGTAATGTCTGAGAGGTTTGTGTCATCAAAGGTGGTTGGGTCGTTATACATAGATGGTGGTTTTGAGCAGAACAGCACAACAGACTTGGATATATCCCTTGGTTCGATTGGTCCAGCATCAACTTCCATTCCATAGCGTGCAAAGTGATTCATGCGAAGAGGTATTTCGGTTTCACAATCAATTCGAGAGTCGAAGATTAGAGCGGTGTTATCTGCATACTGGGAGGTATTTAGGAAAAATCGTCGCCATAAGCTCGGTAGCTGCGACCGTAGCTTGCTAAAATAAAAGACAGCGTATTTCGTTCCAAATTTTCAATTTTTTCAACACAACACAACACAAAATGTAATAAATACAAACTATAGTCATAAAATTAAATACATTATTAATCTATCACGTCTACTCCACTTAAATCACATCTACTCCATTGAAAGTGTATAAAGGGCTGTTTATATGGAAGCCAAGCCGACTGCTTGCAGGGCTAGCCCTTTAGCCGAGTTCTCGCCTTCATGGTAATTTAAAATGAACTAACAATTTTGTTTATATGGACAGGAGGGCAAGTGGCCTGAAAAAAATCCCATGTAAATAGTCACAGGTGAGCCAGCCCGGCAAACGGGCTAGCCTCGTTACAAATACACAGATTTTCATTGGTTTAAAATTCGCTAATCTTTCTTTCTGACGCTTAAATTTTTCTGCATGATTTGCATGAAAAAGAGGCCGTTTGCAGGGCCATCCCGCTTCAAATAAACAGAAAAAAATTTCAGCCGACTAAAGGGCTAGCGCCGAAAACAGCTGACTAGGCTTCCATATAAGCAGTCCCTAAATTTAAGCAATCTTTCGAGTTATCTGCATATAAGACACGGCCCTCGTCCAATTTGACGTTGTACCACGTGATAGTACCAACGCGCCATTCATCATAACATACAGTAACATTTATACTTACAAGTAGATGCTCATAGTCTCTTTCGGCTGCAAGATCTATCCTTTCTTCTGAAACTGTTTCAGGAAATATGGAAAAAAGTTTCTTATTTAAAAAATAGTCATAACAATGTAATTGTAAAAGTTTCTTAATTTTTTGAGATTCTACATGTAGGTTTCCTATAATCTGGTTTCTTATAAAAAAAAGTGACGTTTTAGTTGAGATTTCTATGATATCATGTTTGTAGAGCTATCTGTTAATACAAAGGTAAACAATAAAAATGTTATCCTGTAGTGCACGAGATCTCAGATATCTATTTCTTATTTCTTTATCAGCAGTGAGGTGCTGAAATGAGTTTGGTGATGCGGGACAAAAAAAAAATTAACACAGAAGTAATGACGATTTTAAGCAATTGTGCCTTCGTAATGTGCCTTACATCGCGTAGGTATGAAAGTGGCTTCTGAAAAACAGAATGCTTTAAATTATTCTTTTGAGAATCACTTATTAACGAAGCATTTGCATATTTACTTTCAAAGTAATGTCTGAAGTTTATTCAAATAACAAGATTGTGATAAAATATCAATATGTAAATAATCAATATCAATAGTTTACATAACATGCATCTTTTATCAATTTGCTATATAAACCTGAAAGTGTGTATCTGGGGAGCTCAAAGTTACCATCTCTCTTCTTTTCTTGTGGACTAAGGATTTCTGATATTTTCTGCATGCTTTTAAATTTGATAAAAATCTGAAGAACAGTGTTTTGGAATACACACCAACGATTAATAAACTTCACATATATTTAATTTCCAGACTGTTACTACGACCTTCCTTTAATTTTTGCCTTAATCTTTCAAGGAACTATCATGTTAAATCAGAAAGTGAACCAACTTAACATGCCATATTTGAAACTAGAAGACCTCCGATTTGTGTTTCGATGTTCTCGGAGGAAACCGTGGTAAAACTTTGTAGTGACAATCATGTGACATTCCACCAATCTCCTTTTTGTGTTTACGCTGAACATAAACAAATTCCGAGAACAGTTTTCAAAGATGTCAAATTTGACAACACATTGACAAAAAGTAGACCTAAGCTTGTTTCAGGAGAAAAAACAGGTTGGTATAAAAGTTTAAAATATATGTTCGAGTGCCATAAAATTATTGAAGATTTCTGTTTCATTTATTCATTTATTCATAGTTAAACATAATAATAAAAATGTCTTTGTCACCAACAAACAGTGATGAAATAAATAAATATTCGTTGCCCTGGAACAACAGTAATGCGGTATTGATTGTTGAGGACACAGAATTTCACGTTCATTCGTTGATACTTGGTTTGGCATCACCAGTGTTTGAAAGAATGTTTAATGGAAATTTTAAAGAAGGGAAAAGTATGAAAGTCAATCTACCTGGGAAAGACAAAAAATACATTTTGTTAATGTTGGATTTGATCTATCCTGGAGTGCATGTGATCTCAGGTATCTATTTATTCATAGTTACGATACACAGTTTTTAACTGGTTTTAGCCTTATGATTCTTAATAATTCTTCAAATGTGCGCCTGTGATTCTTAAATGTTTTTGGAAAAAAACAGTGTACAATAAAACCGAACTGGGCATATCAGATAAACTGCAACTAAAAGATGGAGGAACTACGGAAGATATGGAAAAAGAAATTCATTTTGAATATATTCTTAACAAAAGAGCGTTATTTACCACGGCTATATATTATTTAAGCCTTTCTGACTTTCCTGACATCTCTTATCACACTTTGAGCCTTAAGGTGATTCTTGAAGAATTGTTATAATAAAACTGTGTAAAGCGTGGTGTTGTGTTAAAGGTATATTATCCATTTTTTATTTGCATTTCCGATTTTTAATGCTGAACAATTATAGTAGGATGAAACACAGTCATTTTCTGTTTGGGGTATATTTGGTTTCTGAGAAACTTTCAGGTGTGTCAGAATTTTTTGCCAACTAATCAATATTCATAAATTCTCTGATAAGCAGTTGAATTTTTGTAACTGGATAATAAAACAAAGGAATTTTTATTAGGATTTGGTTTTAAGTTTCAAGGGTTTTATTTACTTCACTTGCTGATATGCATAAAAAGTTGTTTTCAATAAAACCCGTTACAAATGTGCGAAGAAAGAATAACTGTCACGCCAAAAAACTACACGATGTGAACATTCTATGTAAAGTCTATTTTGATAATCAATAATTTGAATCCCATAGCCTCTAAAAAGTTGTCCCGATTTTCAGTTCAGCAAGGGTCCCATCGACAGGTTCCAGCTAAAAGTGCCGGCTTTTCAGTATGCCTTTCTCCACTAGCAAGGCCTAAAATATTACTCCGAAATAAGTCAATGCAAAACGAACTATTAAAACGTTATATAATCTTAACTAAATATCCGTTTTTCAGATGTGAATGATTGTCAAGGATTACTTCAGCTGGCAAGAGAATATGAAATCCATTCTATAACAAAAATTGTCGACGATTTCATGTTTATGGATGTGCCTTGTTCTTTGATATATTTGAGAATGGCAGAACAATTTGGACTCAGTCGCTCTTGGAGAAAGTACCTTGATTATTACGCTAAAACATGTAATACAAAATCGTTTGACCACTTCACTGGAGATTGGAAAGATGTTTACAGTAGCACAAAATTAGAAATCATTATGAGGAAAATTTCTGAGATTAAACACTTTAACGATTGCCACTGCTTGTATCAATGTGCTTGTAATGTGAATGTCAAAATGAGAGCTAGTACCTCTAGATCAATATCGGCATTGAAATCGTTGTTTCTGGCAGGCAAATTCTAGGCAAAATCGCAATTATTGGTACACAAAGGTTTTGACTTCACAAATATCAAGAAATAGTAAAAGTTAATGAAACAAAAACAGTTTTTTTGCGCTATAGAATTTTATTGCATGGAAATATTCTTCTAAAGCAACTTTCTATGATATTTCTTCTATATTCAGGCATTTTACATATATTTTAATATAAAAATGCTCTGTTTTGAATCAGAACATTTAATGGACGATAATATAATATAATTTCCAGATCCTTACGTGTACATTTTATGCTTCTCAACCAAGTACGAATCAACTGGGAACTTTGGATTTCTTACACTATTGCCAACGAACGTCGGTGTCCCTATACCGATACCAAACATTGAAAAAGTATCAAATCCTGGGATAGAAACCTATGGTCAGCAACTGTTCAAAGTCAATAGAGGTTGAATTAATCCACTCAATTCGGTTAATATCTTTTCCACGTATCTGGTGAACTTTGAGTAGAAGGTTCTTTATTAGGTCCCACTATCACCATTTATGCTAATAATATGGCGGTAAAAAGCAGCGATATCTATCTATCTTATTATACTAATTCGCAATTGTGCATACCACTTTTATTTGAGAGAGTGACATATTTACTTTTTTTTCAACGGTCAAAACCTTCTTATTTTTTCCCTTTTCGTCGTAAAACCACATAGAAGCGACAAACACTTTTTTAAATGTTACGTAATCTAAGTATGACGTTTAAATTTTTAAACCAATCAAAACGAAAGAAATTCTTTTTTCGCCATTTTGATTGGTTGACGATTTCCAAAAAATTAGTTCGTTAATAACCGATTTTCTTATCGCAGTTGTTTTCACGAAGAAACACAGGTTTGTATACATACGAAGGTATTATTATTATGAAACTGTTTCTTGTTAAACTTTTACTGTTATTGTATTTAGATTAATAAAAGAACAGGTATATACCACATGCTTAGGTGAGTTTTTGAACAGATGTTGTTGTTTTTTTATATATAGGTTTTTTCAGAGGAAAACCAAACGAACATCATCCTTTTTGCAGCCATTTTTAAACAATAAAAATAAAAATAGACTTTCTTCATCTCGTTAGATGAAGAAGGCTATTTTTATTCTACGATAGAAACGTGTGCTGATTTTAAGTACTTCTTTTTATAGTTATCAAATAGTTATGGGAGTGCAGCAGTAAAGTAGTGTAGATGAAGTTGAAGTTGTTTAAAAATGGCTGCAAAAAGGATGATGTTTATTTACATTGGTGAAAATGGTTTTACTTCTTTTCGGTGGGAAATTGTTAGGAAAAGATATAAAGTAATATACGTAAGTACATGAGTCAAACGGACCCAGCGGGCACAAGAGGTCTTTGAGACGTCTCATTTTAATCGTAAAATGGTCGTTTGCTTTCCAGATCATTTTGCGACGTCGTAGGGACGTCTGAAATGGGACGTCGCAATTGGGATCCTTTCACGACGTTATTGGGACGTCTTTATACGGATTGAATAACGACCTTCGAAACAATTATAAACTTAAGATCATTATGGGACGTCGTAGGGACGTCTGAAACGAGACGTCGCAATTGGAATCCTTTTACGACGTTTTTGGGACGTCTTTATACGGATTGAATAACGACCTTCGAAACAATTATAAACTTAAGATCATTTTGGGATGTCGTAGGGACGTCTGAAACGAGACGTCGCAATTGGATCCTTTTACGACGTTTTTGGGACGTCTTTATATGGATTAAATAACGACCTTCGAAACAATTATAAACTTGAGATCATTTTGCGACGTCGTTGGGACGTCTGAAACAAGACGTCGCAATTGGGATCCCGTTATGATCAGATAGCGACCTGACAAAAATTTTCAAATAAATTGAGTAACACTAACATGATTATACAGAATTTACATTCGTATCGAATTCTGTTTATTGGTCGTGTGAGGGATGATTTTACGACGTTTTTGGGACGTCTCTGTGCAGATTCAATAACGATCTTCGAAACAATTATAAACTTTCAAAAGCAATCAGTCTGTATAGAATGATTTATTTTAAATGTTTTTAAACGTCTTGACAACAAGCAGCATTGGCATAACGGTTGCGAATTCGGTTGGCACACCAGAGGCTCCAGGTTCGGGTCCGCCTATGGCCTATTACAGTTTTTGAAAGAGTAAATTTCATAATCCTGCGACGTCATAACGATGTCATTGGGATGTCATCGAGACGTCTCAGTGAAGATGTGATTGGGACGTCTTTTGAGATTCCCACTTCGCAACCATTTTGCGACGTCTTAGGGACGTCTTGAAAAGACGTTTTTACGACGTCTTTACGACGTCTTTGTGCCCGATGGGGGTTTAATAAATACAGCGTTAAAAGAGAGTAAAAATAGAGTTAAAACGATCAAGTCATAAAGATGCATGTCCTACGAGCAGTTACTGATTTGTTTTGGTAACGAACTGTTCCTTATTTTATTTATTTCAAAATGGCTCCACACTTATGAAGTTACGAAGAAAGCATTTTTATGTCTTCCACTGTATGAAAATGGCAGTGGAATTGCAGTAGAAAACAAATAGAAAGTGTATCTTTACAATAGGAAAGTATGCTGGAAAGTAAATCGAGTGTTATTAAATTGTTTACAGGTATGAAATATGGAAAGTAAAGAGTTTAGAAGTGTTTGATAATGGCTACAGAACATGATCAATATTGTTTACTATCATGATGATGTGAATTGGTATTGAAAGGTTTAAAAGTTAAAATAGCATCTGTTTAGTTAAAACAAAGTTATTATTACTGGATAAATAAAGGATAAGAGGGATGTTTACTGTTGTGTTTTGAATTTTCCAGAGAGGAGCTTTGAACTGGAAATAAAAAATGGCTCCACTGGGAATGTTTTCATATGTTAACAAGATTCGCAAAAATGCGACTATATATTTCCCCAAAGTTGCAAAAATCGTGTGTACACTGATAACTATAAAAAGTAAAATGGTACAGCTACAATGGTAAAGCTACCATCAACTTGATATTCATATAAAAATGCTGTCCATACTGATCAGGGTGGAATTGAACTTAATACCACAAAAAAACTTATTTTAAACTTTATGAAAAGAGCATCAAATGATAAGGTTTCTCTCACAATTTTTGCCAATGTGTTAAAATGTGACTGAGAAGTTACTATGGACATATTTATTTTATTTATTTATTTTACATTAAATTGGCTTCAATTTATACAAATTGTTCTTCCGCCTAAACTAAAAAATTAAAATTAAAATTCATAATGAATAAAATATATCTATTAAAATAATTTCGTTAAAATATTTATAGTAGTAAAATGCAGTTATGATAAAAAAAACCCAGCGAAAAAAAACCCTAAGGAACCGAGCTCAAGAGGTGCGGAGCAGGGCATTGCAAAATAGGAAGTAAGAGGTAGTTCAACTTAGAATTGAGGATAGACTGAAGTAAGTAATGGGAAGACTAGTGTAGTAATGAGAATTAGATCCAATGAAAATGAAAATAGATAATGATTAAAAAACATATATTATTATATTATACATATATTATTCAAACAAATTGTTAAAAAAAAAAAAAAAAAAAAAAAAAAAAAAAAAACCATCAAAGTGACAGGGCCCGAGCTAAGGCCTTATCAAAATAAAAGTTTTTGGCTTCCAAAGAAAATTTCTCTAAAGTCTTTAAAGATTTAATATTTTCTGGTAGATCATCATACCAACGGGCTTGACTTTGGAATGATCCATCACCAACAATTTTAACCAATGGCTCTTTGGAAGTAGAACGCAGCGTCTTATTTGGATCAAAGAATTCAACATTAAGGTAACTGGGATGGTTTTTATCCCGACGCGATTTGTGGACAATTTTCGCGGTATTAAATTCTATATACTCTTTGACTGGTAGCCATTTTAATCTAATTACGTCATTCAAGTTAGCATAACGAGATATAACATACCCAGCCGCTATATTTTGGATCTTTTGTAGTCGTTGAATTTGATATTTTGGAATTTGAGCAAAAACGACATTGCTGTATTTAAGCTTGGATAGTATCATTGTTTCAGCCAAGGCTTTTCGAACATGAAACGGGGTGAAGCGACTGAATTTACGGAGAGCACACAGTGTTCCTTGAGAAGACTTGATGATAGCATTGATATGAGTTGACCATGATAAATTTTGATCAAGGTCAACTCCGAGCAATTTAACATCTGATTTGTGCTCAATCGATTTTCCGGAACATCGGAAAAGTTGACTTTGATTTTTCGGAAAGTTTCTTAGACGTTGCGAATGGAATATAATGAGCTGTAATTTGTTGTTGTTAAATAGAAGGTTGTTATCCTTTGACCACGATTGAAGATTCTCGACGTCCTTTTCCATCTCTTTAATGGTTAGCTGCAAATCTTTGACTTTGCAGTGTCGGTAAAGGGTGGTGTCATCTGCGTATTGTATACTTGATGATATCACTTGATCTGAAAGTTCAACAACGTAGAGATTAAATAGCACAGGGCCTAATATACTACCCTGAGGAACTCCAAAGCACATGGGTTTCGTGGAAGAGATTTTGTCTTCAACTTGTACATACTGTTTCCTATCTTTTAAATAGCTCGACAAAATTTGAAGAGAATCGTAGGAAAAGTTCATATCTCTTAGCTTCAATAGTAGATTCTGGTGGTCTATGGTGTCAAAGGCTTTTGAGTACTCGATCAATATAGATAGGGTGACTTCACTTTTGTTCATCGCTTTTTTGATGTCATCTCGAATTTTGATGAGTAAGGTAGCGGTGGAATGGCCTTTACGAAAGCCAGATTGTGTTTGATGATAGAGTGCTTTGTCCTCGATGAATTTACAAAGCTGAATCAAGATGACTCTTTCGAAAACTTTCGATAATACAGGCAGCACTGATATCGGTCGGTAGTCCTTGATTTTCATTGGTGAATCTATTTTTGGTATAGGGCATACGCGAGCAATCTTCCATTGTCGAGGAAAGATTTTCTTGTCAATGCAATTATTGATTATATGCACAAGTCGTAACGTGATGGACTCTGAAATTGGTTTTATGAAGCGTATGGAGATGCTATCAGATCCACAAGAACAGTCATTTTTCAAATTCTTTAGAATCTGATGCACCTCATCATAACATGTGTGCAAAATTTTGAATGAAGTTTCGTCATTTATTGTCTCGATATCGTCTGGTAAAATTGATTCTACGTTAGGTTTACCGGTAAGTTCTGAAGCTAGCTTGCTATAGTAGTCATTCATTTCGGAGGGATGGTGGTTAATACGAGACTTTTGATTGTTCAAAATTCGATGGATGGTGCTCCAAACAGCTTTAGGGTCTTTTGATGAAAGAGATTTTTTGAAAAAGTTATTTTTGATTTCCTTCAATTTCTTTTTGTAGTTGTATAGTTGTCCTTTGTACGACGCTTTGTTTTGTGGGTTGAAACGAGCTTGTTGACGAGACAGCTCAAGTTGGCCTCGACATATTTCGATAGCTGGATCCCTCATCCAAGGTGCAACTGGGCGAGTCAGTTTCACACGTTTTAATGGTACATGGTTTTCGATGCATTCGAGAATCAGACGGTTGAGAATGTCTATTTAATCTTCAGGATCGTCGAAAGCATAAACGAGGTTGAATGGTAAATGAGATATTTCATTAATGTAAGAATTCATATCGAGATTCTTGTCGTCACGAATGAACTTATAACGAGGTTCAAAACGCTCTTTTTTGATGCTCAGCAGGATATAAGGGGTATCATGGTCACTTATTTCGTCGGTTGGGAGGACGTCGCTGTGACTGACTTTGTTTGGAATGTTGGTGATTATATGATCGATGAGGGTTTTACTTTTTCTTGTAGGTTTTGTGACATGTTGGTAAAGGTTGTATGAAGTGAGTATATCTTTGTAACGTATTGTCGATTCCTTTTCTTGACCGAGAAAATCAATATTTGTATCACCGGTAAGAATAATAATGCCGTTCCATTTGGTACAAATTTCAGCAATGGTTGTTTCAAACAGGTCCAGCCATTTTAGTTTTTCCTTTTCATCAAAGTTTGGTTGGTACACGGTAACAAGAAGATAAGAAGGTTTTTCTTTCGATTTGGTCATAGCATGATTAGGTTTTTTGTATACGCTAACGATTGTTATACCTTGTTCACGGAATAGTGTTCGTATCCTTTCACCTAATGTGGTATCTTTGTCGAGGACTTTAGCAATGGTTTCTTTGATGCTCGTAACTTGACTGTTTAGTTTGCCTTTGAGAATATTAATGTTCTCTTTCCTAGCTTCCAACTCTTCACGTAATCCCTCCATTCTCTCTTCAACCTCTTTTCGTTGTTCATCTGTGTATGTTGCATCATTTTCCATTTCTTCCAACTTGTTTTTCTCCTTATCGATATGCTGTTCTATTCGAACCTTTTTTGCAACCTCTTCCTGAAGACCTCCTCGTATGTTTCTCACCGCTTTATCCAATCCTAACAGCTCACGCACAGGATATAGATCGCCAGTCTGAGTTGTTTCATGATCGACCGATTGTTGTCTAAGCGCTGAAATTAAATCTTCCGTACATATCACCGGACATATCTTCCAACTCTACATCGGTTGCTGTTGTGATTTTAGATGTCGAGGGAAGCTCTTCTGCTATTTTGTTAAGTACAGCTGCCTGTCTGCTGAAAATTTGCTCTTAGGTATATCATACCCTAAACTACGTAACCTGTTCTTCCCCAATATTTCAGCTATAGTACCAGTAGCCCTTAGTCTTCCATTGTTTGTAAATGGTTTGCTACTGTCTTTGTAGTATAATTCACCATCTCTAATTTCAAACTTCAGGAGCAGTGGGTAGTTTTGGATAAATTTTAAAACTCATATTTAGAGGGTTGTTATAACATAATAAATAATAAATTATCCTCTAAATAAATAAATAAAATGGAAGACATTGACATTGACCCCTTTGGAGATCTTTGGATCTGTCTGAGCAAGAAAGTTTAACACAAGCGTAATAAATTCTGAGTTTGAAGAGTTGATAAAACTAAAGGACAAGCTTAGCATCAAGCTCAAGAGATACAGCAAGGCGATAGAACGATTGATGCTCCTAAATGCTAGCTTAAGCGCTATAACCATTGGCTCTGGCATCGGTTCAATTGCAACAGGGGCTACTATTATTGGAATGCCTATTTCCGCAGGATTAGGTGGTGTAGCCTTAGCCGGCTCTATCTGTACCGGACTTACCACAGCTGTCATCAAAAGATATCAAAAGAAAGTAGAAAAAGTGATAAAATTATATGATATTGTTACATCCTCAATCGCTGTGTTCGAAACTAACATCAGTCAGGCGCTGACTGATGGGAAGATCAATTACAAAGAATTCCAGGTTTTGCAGGAAACATATTACAAAGCTTTAGAAAGACTCAGTTCTACAGATAGAAAGATGGAGACTGAAACCCAAAATCAATTTCAAAAACGTTTGAGGGTAGAATTTCAAAACCTGAAAAAATCCATAACCGAAAATGGTTACTAGGATGTGCGGTTATGTGCTCCAAAATTTGAAAAAGTGATAAAAGAAAACTGATATAAAAAGATATGATCACAAGTATATAGACAAAAAAGAGACAATGGAATTTCCAACAGTTGCAACATTTGAACAAAACATGGAACAAATTGTTCCAATCATAAATTGGAGAGAGCTAACTGAAAACGTGATTTATCATGTTAAATCTGTAGGTGAGATAGACACACCTGCATCTGAATTTGGTTCTGGAACAGCTATGTATGCAGAGGTCCAAGACAAGACAGGAAATTTATATAAGACGTGGTTGCCTGCAAGACTTTGCGTTGAATTAAAGGGTTATGGTTGGTGTTCTGGAGAAGTCTTTGTCAGACCGAAGGGGCTCAAACAATCTGAAAAGAATCATTAAAGGCAATTCTTTGATTATGACATTATGTGGCGCTAAACCTCGTCGCTAGACGACTCATCTTTACTTGTTTCTAGTAAAGATACTTTGTATGTACGGTTCACCAACCTTGCACATAATCAGGAGGTAGCTCTGTATCCTTATGCTTCTCCAACAATTTTGATACATCAGCTTTGAATTCTGAACCGTTATCACATTGAAATACTTTTGGATAAGTTAACGGTCCAACCTTGTAGATGTCTTCAATCATAGCGGCAACCTCTTTCGCTCTCTTAGTCTTCAAAGGTCGGGCCACCTTATAGCGTGAAGCAGTGTCAACACCAGACAAAATGTACTTGTATTTATTACCATACAGCATATCACTAGGCATGTACAATATATCAAATTGATGAATTTCATTCGGTTTAGTCACCTCATAATGTGGACGTTCGATCCTTTTCGATGCCGGTAGATGTACCTGCCACAAAGCTTGTTTTGATAGCCACTTCTTAATTTCCTTTGGTTTGAAACCAAATCCTCTTAGATTGTGAATAGCCTTTTGTCCTTTCCATAAGTTTTGAGGTTGATAATAAATCTCTTGAAGTTTATGCATCCTGCTGATATTGTTTATTTATAAACAACGTTTATTTAGCTCATTTTGTTACATGACATCAAAGTGGGTTAAAAGTTTATCTCTTTTATATAAAGAATAAACATGAACGACAAAACAGAATCAGATTACCGATCAATAGGTATTAATGCGTTACGAGCATTATGTGCATCACGAAAAATAAAATATGTTAACCAAATGAACAAAGCTAAATTGCTCGAGGTACTTGAGAAAAATGATAAGGATCCATTGTTTCTTTGTGATCCTGAAATGAAACAAGCATTTTACACACGCTATTCAAACTGGATAAGAAACAACGAAGAAAAATATAAAAGGTATCGAGAGACATATAACGAGAAGAGAAGGATGGCTCGCAAACAGAATAAATTGGCTCGTTCATCCTTGTAGAGGCTGTTTTTTTTTTGTTACTTAAATCGAGTAACAAAAATTACCTAGAGGGTTTGAGTCGTTTCATGATTGAAAAATGATATTTCAAAATGGTTTAAAGCGATCATGATCACTTAAATATTACACAAATAATAATTCAATAACATGACTTCACGAAATACTGTTGTTGAATTAAAAGCTCTTGCAAGAGAACGCGGCCTACAGGGCTACTCGAAACTAAGAAAGGCTGAGCTCATTGAATTATTAGCTGGCTCACCAGCTCGTTTGTCTACACCAACACCAACGAGGAATGACCAACCTATTCCACTGCCAAGATCTACTAGGCGGTTCAAACCAGTCCGACCTGTTACAATTATTCCTAGTCAACAAGACATGGATTTGTTTGAACAGCAAGAAATGGTAAAAAATAGATCTCAGGTAAAAAACAAGTTGAATGAATGGAGAGATTGGTTAATAAATCATGTACCTAAAGCTATTAAGGAGAAAACGAGTAAAGCTTTCAGAACCTTAAGAGATAAGGTTCTGGATTTGTATAAAAAGGATAGAGGAGAGAAAGAGGAGGAAAAAGAAAAAGAGGAAAAAGCATTTACCCCTATTGAAACGGCGTTTGATGGTTCTTATAAAAGGTTCAAGATAAACTCAGATGGAAAAAAGGATGTTGATTTGTTTCTCAAAAAGGTTCGACTCATTTTAAGTGATCTGATTATGAGAGAACTCAAAAACAAAAAATCAATAAATATTCAAGCAACTGTGTGGATCAAATGGAGAAAAGAAGATCTACCCAATCCTGAAGCAACAATCTACGTCGATAAGGCGTTCAATAGCAATATGGAAACAATTCACAATGAAAACGATATATCTAATGTTGTTAATAATATGTTCAATAAGATAATCGAACAGGTTGAAAACCCTGCGTTACCTCAATCCGGCTTTGTTATCGATAAAATTTTAAATATTGATGTAGACTTTCACAAGCTAAAATTAACGAGAGGCAGCTCTTACTTGCCGCTACCTAAGAATTTTAGCGGTAAGAAATCGATAATCAATCCACATAACGAAGATGATGAAGAGTGCTTCAAATGGGCTGTTATCGCAGCTCTCAATCATGATAAGATCGATAATCATCCTGAACGAATCTCAACTCTCAAAAAGTATGATAACTATAATTGGGACGGTTTATCGTTTCCAATGGCGCTAAATAAAATAGATTTGTTTGAGAGGAGGAACCCTGATATCGCTGTGCATGTTTTAACAAAAGATGTGACAGAAGGTATCTATATGTGTCGTAAGTCGAAGCATCTTGATTGCAAAGAAACGGTTGTTTTGTTTTTACTATGTGAAGAGGAAAAAAGACATTATATAGCTGTAAAGAACTTGAGCGGTGTCTTGAGTAAGGTCAACTCGAAGCACAAAAATAAAGAACATTATTGCTTGAATTGTCTCAATGGATTCTCAAGTGAGGAAACACGAGATGAACACTTTGAATATTGCAGGAATAACGATGCTGCTAAGATTGAGATGCCAAATGAGGGTAGCAAAGTTAAATTTCATGATGGTCAGTACCAGCTCAAAGCTCCTTTCATAATGTATGCTGATTTCGAAGCTTTGTCAAAAGAGGTTTGTGAAGAACCGCGCAGCAGTAGTGGATCATCCACTGAAAAGGTTGGTATACATATCCCCACAGACTTCTGTTGTTATAGCAAATTTGCTCATGGTGAAGTTTCAGACCCTCTAACGCTTTATCGTGGTGAAGACTGTGTTTTACGTTTTGTGGATCATGCAGTAGGTGAAGTGAAAAGGCTATACAATATGTTTCCTAAACAGAGAATGCGAGACCTCACATATGAAGAGGAACAGGGATTTATCGATTCTGATAAATGCCACATATGTATGAAAGAATTTGAAAAAGATAACATTAAGGTTAGGGATCACTGTCATTTTACTGGTAAATTTCGTGAAGCTGCACATCAGTCTTGTAATCTCCGTTATAAAGTGCCTAAATACATCCCGATCGTCTTTCATAATCTGAGCGGATATGATGCTCATCTGTTTATCAAAGAACTAGCCAAACAGTATGGAGATGAAAAGATTACCGTCATCGCTAAAAACAAAGAAAAATATATCTCTTTCTCATTGGATGTTAAGGTTGGTGAATACACTGACAGAAATGGGGAGACTAGAGTTCAAAAGATACAGTTGAGATTCATCGATAGTGTGCGTTTCATGGCTAGTAGTGTGGATAACTTGGTAAACAATCTATCTGACGATCAGTGTAAAAACCTTCGAAAATTCTTCAAGGGTGATGAGCAATTCAAACTATTGAGAAGAAAAGGAGTTTATCCTTATGAATACATTGATTCTTTTGATAAGTTTAACAAAACTAAGCTCCCACCAGAAGATGCTTTTTACAGCAAGTTGAACATGAAAGGTATCACTGATGCTGATTATACGCATGCACAGAAGGTGTGGAAACATATGAAAAATAAAAATATGGGTGCGTATCATGATCTCTACCTCAAGACAGACGTTCTATTGCTTGCTGATGTTTTTGAGACTTTTAGGGAAACATGCATAACAAACTATAAACTGGATCCTGCACATTTTTACACTGCTCCAGGACTAGCTTGGCAAGCCTGTTTGAAAAAGACAGAGGTTGAGCTGGATTTGTTGTCAGATATGGATATGTTTCTCTTCGTAGAGCAAGGTATTAGAGGAGGCCTCTGTCAGGCTGTTCATAGACATGCTAAAGCTAATAACAAGTATATGGATGCTAAATATAAGAAGACTGAAGAAAGTAGCTATCTCCAATATCTTGATGCAAACAATCTATATGGATGGGCTATGATTCAGAAGCTACCGACAGGGAATTTCAAGTGGGTAGATGCTAATAAATTTACCGCTGAATTCATTTCAAAGTTGGCTGAGAAAGACGGTAAATATGGTTATCTTCTTGAAGTTGATGTGAACTATCCTCAGGAGCTTCATGATTCACATAACGATCTTCCATTTATGCCCGAGCGAATGAAGATCAATGATGTAGAAAAGTTAACTCCATGTCTTTCAGACAAGAAGAACTATATTATTTATATCCGTGCACTTGATCAAGCGCTGAAGCATGGTCTTGTTCTTGAGAAGGTTCATAGAGTATTGAGATTTAAGCAAAGCGCATGGTTGAAGCCGTACATCGATTTCAACACCAATTTGCGTACCAAATCAACGAATGACTTTGAAAAGGACTTTTTCAAGCTCATGAACAATTCAGTCTTTGGTAAACTTTGGTAGAATCAACGTAAACATAAAGACATACGCTTGGCTACCAAGAAAGAACAATATGAGAAGCTGGTGATGAAACCTAACTTCAAGGGTAGTATCTGTTTCAGCGAACATTTGATGGCTGCTGAAATGCAAAAGATCAAACTCATATTGAACAAGCCAATCTATCTGGGACCTGCAGTTCTTGATTTGTCAAAGATGATTATGTATGAGTTTCACTATGATTACATAAGACCAAAATATGGTGACAATCTAAAGCTCTGCTATATGGATACAGACAGCTTTGTCTATCACATCAAAACCGACGACTTTTACAAAGATATCGCCGATGATGTAGCTTTGAGATTCGACACTTCAGCGTACGATGAGAAAGATAACAGACCTTTACCCATAGGTTTGAATAAGAAAGTCATTGGTCTAATGAAAGATGAGTTGGGTGGTAAGATAATGACAGAGTTTGTTGCTCTAAGAGCAAAGACCTATGCATATAAACAGCTAGACGGAACAGAAGACAAGAAGTGTAAGGGAGTCAAGAAGTGCGTAGTAAAGAGGACCATGGGGTTTGATGATTATAAGAGATGCTTGTTCGATGGTAAGAATGTTTACAGGGAACAGATGACCTTCCAATCGATTAAGCATGATGTCCACACCATAAAAACAAACAAACTCGCTTTCAATGCGGATGATGACAAAAGAATTATCGTCGATGGTATTTCTACATATGCAAGGGGTCATTACAGACATGCATAAGATAACAAAGAGGTAAGAGGTAAGAGGTAAGAGGTAAAAAAATAAAACAAACAAAAAACAAAAAAAAAACAAAAAAAAAACAAAAACTAAAAGTTCACAAAAGGAAGTTCACAAAAGGAAGTTCACAAAAGAGTGACTCAAACAAATTCACTCCCATCTCATGAAGAAGAAAAAATTGCTAGCTCATTTATGTTATAAAGTGAAACTGCTACAAACTGCTTTTTACTATAATTGGGGATTTCCCCTGGACATTTTTATGATATTTAATTGTTTACATTTCTGAGTAGTTTGTGGTTATAATAATAATATTAGGGAAAACCCCTAATATTTGTTAATTAAACTTTATGTAGGGAATTCCCCGAAATCTTGGGATTTCCATGTTAATACTTTATGTTTAGCGAAAATAATTGACAGGGATTCTTGTTGATAATTAGGAGGGATACAATTTCTGTCCCAACATCCGCACTTTCCTATCTCTGAAGCTCTTAAAAACGATGTTATCAAAGGTTATGTTCTCGGTGCATCTGTAGCATAAGTGGATGTTATAGAATTTCAGAAATGGGGTTTAACTTATGTGCGCATGCTGTTGCATCTTGGCAACGAATTTAAGTTATACAATGCTGATGACATTGATTCATTGACATCAGCACGAATTCCAAATCAGGACCAGGAACCAGAGCTTTACGAAATCGTCAAATCTTGCATGGTCTATGGTCCTTGTGGCCATTTCAATGTGTCTTCACCGTGTATGCAAGATGGTAAGTGCAGCAAAAAGTTTCCTAAGCAGTCCAACAATGGAACTATTTTAAATGTGGACGGCTATCCTTTATATCACCGTCACGTTCGTTCAGTTTTGCGTGCAGGCGGAATGTTATTATGCGCATGCGTCAGCGAGATTATGAAAAATCAACATGGAAACTGCTGATGAAAGATTTTGAGTAGTTTCATATACCTTCTTAAATTAGGAAATTTATCATATTTCGTTAATAAAATGCGAAAGCAGATGTTTTTGTTTGAATTAAATAAGACCACAGAATAGACAGACACAGCTATCATATTCGATTTTCGATTGAATCGATAGCTATTCTCTGATTTACTACAGAGACGTGCTCTCAGGCATAGCATCATCAAAACGACAAAAATGAAGCATCAAAATATTTTTTAAGTCAAGAAACACAATTTAATTCTAAACATCTATCTTTTATCTAGTTTTCCTGAAAATTCCACGTTGGTGTCAGTTTTTTTAAGGATGTTATCGGAAATATCGTCAACCACCTCAATATGGCCACCCTCTTAAAGTACATTTGAGAAATTTAGTAGATCGTGTGGAAATAGCCTGAAAAAAGTCCTTTTTAAAATTATACTTTTACTTTACAGAATAAAAGATAGCATTCTGAGTTGACTGGTGTCAGGATAGAGCAGGGATCTACCCCAAAAACACATGCTTGACTTGAATTACTATTCAAATTGGAGGAATATAGAAACTTTCGTGAACACACAGAGAGGATCACACCTTTACTGAGTGGTTTGGAAACTCCCAAATATGTTATCTGCAATTCTGTGAAAACATAAGTGAAAGGCAAACCGCAGAAAAAATCCACAAAAGGGGAAGATAAAAAAACGTTTGGTCAAAATCTGAAATCTTCTGAACACATCAAAACACTCCTTCCCTTTGTCATTGCCTGATAACATGAACCCCACACTATCTGCTGAAAACCCACAGAACTGTGCAAACATCCTTTGTGTTTTACATTGAATTTACAACCTATTCAGCTATGAAATGTAAACACACACAATGTGCCTTTGCTGCCTGACAAAATGGAAAGACAGAAACAAAATGTCCATCCCGCAGTGCAAACTTTACTTATGTTGTCACTGATAGTAATGTTAAACAAATGACTAAATGCTTTAGAGTGAGGTTCGAAATTGGATGTGAAAAAACCTAAAATTATTTGAAAACACAGCAAAAAGTTAACAATGAATTTGAATGTACGAAAAAGCAATTCCTCAGAATGTAGTGCTACATGTCATCAAGCAGGAAATTTCAAGATGTGAAAGGACTACGAATCATAACAAGATTCCAGTGTATCTTCAAAAGCTTCACCAAAAACACAGCATTATTGTACGAAACAAGTGAGGAATTGTCATAGAATTTGATACATCCTAATCAACAAGTTACATCTGTATCTTCAGAGATTGTTAATTCTTCAACGGTTTCCTCCTCAACATTCTCTACATGAACAATGTCCCTTTAGAAAAGATTACTTCTTCAACAGTTTCGTCCTCGATAACAGTCACAAATTTCTGCCAATACTTTATGAATTATCTATGTTCACAAGCATCAATTTCTTTTTTCTTATGCACTCTTTGTGAATTGAATACTTTACTTCAATAACCTTTTCCATTTTCATACTGAATATTGTTTATATATTTATTACATTACCTGCTAGAAAACAATGAAACGTTAAAACATTATTCTGCGAATAAATTTATTGAATGCATAAATCACAAGTTTTTTACCCATCAATGTCTCCAGAATCAACATTTGTTAGAAAGTAAAACGAATTTCTGAAGCTTCTTCGAAAAAATAGTAACTCAATGTATATCTATAAAAGCTGACTTCATCATAAGGTATATAAATAAGGGAATGAATAAACAGTCTTTCAGAAAAACTCATTGACTTTCGAAGCTTCCTTGTTCAGAATAAATGTGTTTACATTTACTCGATTTACCACTTTAGAAATTAAAATATTCAAAAGCTTTCAATATACTAATCGAGATGGGACTGCTTAAAAACAGATATCATGAAACAAGTGAAACGTCAGTCCTACTCAATTGATCAGGAAATTTTAAAAACTCGTATTACATCTGCCGCATTCAAGAACTGGGTTTCTCCCAGTTAATGACACCACAGCAGACAAAAAAGGAAATGCAAAGGTTCAAAATACATTCTATTTTTGTATATAGCTTATTAGTAGTTAAAACAATTTCACATTCACAGTCTTTCTTGAAGTAAAGTGTTCCTGAATGAAGGTTTTTGGTGCTTGATCTGAGAGCCATCTTTGAACCAAAACAAATACCCATAAAAAACTGACACCATATCAAATTATGCACCATCTACTTCATATACCTTAATACTACCAATACATATTCAACAAACCCTCTGAAAAATTTTTTTTGTGATATATTTCAGCAATTAGTCAGTATACCTTCTGGGAAATGCAGTTTGTACAGTGCTCGCTTTGCTGATCCTGTACTCTTCCCCACGTGAGAAGAATTTAAAAAAATAATTTTAAAAGTGAAAGTAATGACTTGTGTCTGCAATGACATTCGGTCAGCGGTCTCTAACCGTATTAAATAATGCTTTTTATTACATATTCATCCAGAAAAACAAATAAAAGCAATCTCTCTTCCAGTCCACTCCGCCATCTTTAACGGCTTTTTCAGAGAAAATGTTCGCACATGCGCATAATAACTTGCCGCACACAAATGAACGTGCCGTCCAGATGACGGGAGAACTGTTCAAATTCTGAATTTGGATCTTGACAACAGATGGATCGTCCCGTACATACCTTTTCTCAGCAAAAAGTACAATGCATATATAAACCTTGTGGCCTGTGTTTCCATTAAAAGTGTATTTGTACAAATACATTTACAAAGGACACGATACTGCTCATATTGAAATCAATAAGTGTATCGATCACGACGAAATCAACACCTTATTGGATGCAAGGTCTTTATCTGCTCCAGAAGCTGTGTGGCGTTTATGCTCTTTTCAATGCACACTCAAACTCGTGCTATTTTAAATCTTCCTGTTCACCTTCCAAATGAGCAGCAGATTTATTTCAGAGAAGGACAGGGACAAGCAGCACTGGATAGAGGACAAGAGCACACCAAGTTAACTGCCTTGTTCGAATTGAATCGTGTTGACGAACGGACACGTCAATTTATATCCCGGTACCCCCACCATTACGTGTTTCAAACTCGTCAACATAAGTGGGTGACTCGGCAGCGTGGAGCAGTAAAAATTGTAAGTAGAATGTACAATGCCAGCATTCGGCAAGGTGAAAGGTATTTCTTACGTGTGCTGTTGTTGCATGTTCCTGGTGCGACTTCATTTGAATACCTTAGAACTGTTAATGGGATATTTGATAAGACGTTTTAAGACCTTAAAGACATTTTAGGAAAGACGTCTTGAAAACGGATGAAATAGACTCAAATAAATAATGTAACTCGTAAAATTGGCCATCTTAGGGAAAACAAAACATCTAAGCTGAATTAGAATGTTTATATCTTTCATATGAATCATAATTTATTTTTCATAAATATACAACAAAATAACACAACAGAATTTATATACAGTAAAAAGTGTATAGCATAGTTATATGTCTTGCTGAAAAATATGGCACACTTGGTACACTTGGAGTTATCCAAAAATGTAGCCCATTGTGAGTTGTAGTATCCATTATTATTTCTTCCATATCTCATCAGCCTTAAATGAAATAAAGAAGCGCAAAATTAATGGAGGGAATACGTCTTTATAAAATAACACATTTACTCAACCAATAATGAACATATTTACTGGTTTTACATGAGATTTTGTTTCTCTAACATCCCTTACAAAAGCATCGAAAAATAATAAAATACTTACAAAAATCCAAATGTTTAGATCCGAATGACCAAGTATGTGTCTCTGTAAACATAATGAAGAACACAGCCGTCACTCAACTTGTAAATTATAGCTTTTTGCCCACACTTCATACTCCAGTGAACACATTGTTTGACTAAAGTAACATAAACAAATGATTAAAAAACGTTTCACCCCGTCATGAATTTGAATATGTAATATTCGAAAATCGAATATCAGTAAACAATAGCGGTAAGAATAAAAAAAAAGACATATAAAAGACTTCTTTAATACGTCTTGGAAAATGCCAATAAATACGTATTTTTAAAGACGAGTTTTAGGCGTCTTTTAGACGACTGGATTTTGCAAGATATCTTAAAGACATCTTAAAGGCGTTTTAGGTAGACGTCTTTCCAAAGATGTAACTTAGACTTGAAATAGACGCCTAAAAGACGTCTTGTGCCGACTGGGCTTATTCGCGTACAAAATTGATGACAAGATAATATTTTAGGTCAAAGCTGAAGACATTACAAGTTTTTTTACAGGTGTAGTGTTGTGCAGAAAGTGATTTTATACTGGTTGTTTTCATTCCTTTACAAGAACATTTCATTGATATTCCTACTCCTCTATTTTCGCAAAAGTTAATTCCTTCAAAAATTACAAATGAAGAAAACGCGAGAGTTTTTTTTTTGCCCAAAAAATGTTTAATAGACAACAAAAAGGACTGATTTTGCAAAGTTTTGGTCTGAAGGAGTCAAAATATAATATTTGAGAAAAAAACAAAACAAAACGACATGTTAATACAACGTTTCGGATGCTTCAAGCATCCATTTTCAAGTAATCAAAAATCTTTACAAGAATGGGTTTTTTATAAAATATGGCTAAATAGCTAATATAAAAAATTCACACTACGTCAAATAAATACAATGGAGCTGATTTAATGGCTCTATTCAAAGGGGGATTATCTTTCATTATGAATAAGCTCTCTTTGATCTCGAGTTGATATCTATTATCCCCAGATGCCAAAATGTCGAAATCTTTAAAGGAAGCATGATGACGGCATTCTTTGAGGTGGTCACTAATGGCAGAAGGTTTGGGTTTAATTGACTCACCTGTAAGTGCTGAAATTCCCGTGTGTTCACTTATGCGAACATGGAGATGTCTGTTGGTCTGGCCATAATAGGAGGCGTTGCAGCCCCCACACTTGTAACGGTATACAACTCCAGAACGTAAGGAATCGGGAATTCGGTCTTTGAATCTAAACAGACTAGATATACGTGTTTTTATTTTAAACACGACGAAGATGTCACATCAGTTAAGTGATGTACGGATAGATTTTTGTAACTTAGTCCTAGATTGTAAAGAGACTGGGCCCAAGAATGGTAAAACAATCATAAGTTTCTTTTTAGGAACAGTACATACAGCCGGTTTGTGTACGCACTCCAAAAATTTTCGTAAACAACTTTCTATAAACGATGAAGGGTAATTGTTTCTTCTAAATATGTCCTTTAACTTTTGTAATTCAGAGTGAAACTTATGCCAATTAGAACATATTTTATAACATCTGTGTGTAAGAGTATAAACAATACTAAATTTATAACTTTCAGGTATAAAACTATCAAAGTGGGTGTACACACCACTAAATGTGGGTTTCCGATAGACTGAAGTTGTGAACTTGCCGTTTTCTCGAAGAACATGAACATCAAGAAAAGATAATGAGTTGTTCCTCTCCACCTCACTTGTAAATTTGATACTAGGATGACATGAGTTCATAAAATCCTGAAAAAGCGCTAATTGTTCTTGAGATGAAAATAGAACAAAGATGTCATCAACGTAGCGTCTATAGAATAAAGGTTTACAATTCTCAGGACATAATGGTAGCCAGGTGTTCTCAAGGTGACAAAGAAAAGAATTGGCCAATGTTGGTCCCAATGGTGAACCCATGGCTACACCGTCTATTTGTTGATACAACACTTCATTAAAGAAAAAATACGATTCGTGTGTGGCAGTTCTAAGAAGAGTCCTGAAATCATCCTTACTTAAGCCATCAACTGTGTCAGTGTTTTCAAAAAGTAAATCTGTACATAGTTCAACAGTTTCTATTAAAGGGATATTAGTGAACAGTGAAGTGACATCTAAACTTGCCATAAATAACTTGTGATCTTGATCGTGGATTTCATTGGCAAATTGAAAAGAATCTGTCACTGTGTACTTATTGGATGTAAGAGTAGCAAGTTTAGGTACCAAATATTTTGCAAGATTATACACAGGAGTATCTATGGCTGAAAGTATAGGTCTAAAAGGTGGACATGCACCTGTACAGGTCTTGTGAACCTTACATAAACCGTATAATATACCTGGATGAGTACCAACTGGTCTAAATCGGTTATAATTTTCTTTACTGAGTTTACCACTTTTCATCAACTGTTGGTAGATGTTTGTCAGCTTCTTCTCTTGGTTGGTACTAAAATTTAAAAATTTGTCGTTAGTAATATTCAATCTCTTAAATTTAGTTTCTTCACTCAAGATTTCTTTCATTTTAGTAATATACACGTCTTTATCTAGTATAACAACTGAGTTACCTTTATCGGACTTTTGTATAACCAGACTAGAGTTTTTGGACAAATTGATGAGTGCATCAAATTCTTCCTCTGATAAATTACGAGGAGGGCTATTATTATTATAAGAACGATATGAAGAAAGAGCTGTGTCCTTGATCTTAGTTTTGATGAAATCAAGGTCTTCCGAGGATAACATATCTAACCCCTTAATGTCCCGGTAGAGAAATTCATAATTAGAAAGATAATTTCCATAATTTAAAGATGTGGGTGGTATGGAGAAGTTGAGACCTCTGACAAGTAAAGATTTCTCAAAATCAGTCAATTCGTATTTAGAAAAATTAAATATAACGTGTTCTGGATTGTTTCTCGGCACCTGATCTTTCATCAGCTTGAATAACTACGTTGATGACATCTTTGTTCTATTTTCATCTCAAGAACAATTAGCGCTTTTTCAGGATTTTATGAACTCATGTCATCCTAGTATCAAATTTACAAGTGAGGTGGAGAGGAACAACTCATTATCTTTTCTTGATGTTCATGTTCTTCGAGAAAACGGCAAGTTCACAACTTCAGTCTATCGGAAACCCACATTTAGTGGTGTGTACACCCACTTTGATAGTTTTATACCTGAAAGTTATAAATTTAGTATTGTTTATACTCTTACACACAGATGTTATAAAATATGTTCTAATTGGCATAAGTTTCACTCTGAATTACAAAAGTTAAAGGACATATTTAGAAAAAACAATTACCCTTCATCGTTTATAGAAAGTTGTTTACGAAAATTTTTGGAGTGCGTACACAAACCGGCTGTATGTACTGTTCCTAAAAAGAAACTTATGATTGTTTTACCATTCTTGGGCCCAGTCTCTTTACAATCTAGGACTAAGTTACAAAAATCTATCCGTACATCACTTAACTGTTGTGACATCTTCGTCGTGTTTAAAATAAAAACACGTATATCTAGTCTGTTTAGATTCAAAGACCGAATTCCCGATTCCTTACGTTCTGGAGTTGTATACCGTTACAAGTGTGGGGGCTACAACGCCTCCTATTATGGCCAGACCAACAGACATCTCCATGTTCGCATAAGTGAACACACGGGATTTTCAGCACTTACAGGTGAGTCAATTAAACCCAAACCTTCTGCCATTAGTGACCACCTCAAAGAATGCCGTCATCATGCTTCCTTTAAAGATTTCGACATTTTGGCATCTGGGGATAATAGATATCAACTCGAGATCAAAGAGAGCTTATTCATAATGAAAGATAATCCCCCTTTGAATAGAGCCATTAAATCAGCTCCATTGTATTTATTTGACGTAGTGTGAATTTTTTATATTAGCTATTTAGCCATATTTTATAAAAAACCCATTCTTGTAAAGATTTTTGATTACTTGAAAATGGATGCTTGAAGCATCCGAAACGTTGTATTAACATGTCGTTTTGTTTTGTTTTTTTTCTTGAATATTTTGATACTGACTATACTTCGATAATATTTGAGTTTTATTTTGTATTATTCTATGTGAATTAACAGGCGGACGCAGCATTATTTTATAGGTACGGTTCAACCTTTGGGATTCCAATAAGAACTTCGATTCCCAGATTTTTATCGGAATGATCCAATTTACGAACAAATGCTTTCCGAAAATGGGGACGGTTAGGTTCATTTCTACAATAAACATTTTAACCGTACGTGCATAAGAATAGAAGCTGAACGCAATAGTTTATTTGAGATTAACACAGCATATATACATAATAAAACAAGAAGCCGTATGGCTTGAAGACTTCAGGACGTGCCATGATTGCATAACTAAGTCAATGTCACAGCATGTTCAAAAATGACATCGTAGTGGTTATCACTCTCAGAATTCTACGAGAAGTCTGGGTTCAATTCTCCTTGGCGACGATTCACCAAGCGTGAGAGAATGTGCCATAGCGCCGGGTCGACCCATGCCATTTGAGGGAAATTTGGTAGATGATACATTGGGTGTTGGAAGAACTCATCCGGAGAGCAGGGGCCCTTGATTGGGTTTGTATCACTCATGAAAGTGTGAAATATTTCGGAGCCTCCAATCTAAGCCATGTCCCCACAAACAATAGCACCTGAGTTGTGGTCAACCATGTAAAACAGTGCAAAATAATAATAATTGTACTTTCCATTTAATTTGATTTTCTATTACTGTTTATCTTATCGGAACTAGCTTAGTCGAATTTTGGTTTAAATTCCCGCTAAATTTAATAAAAAATCCCCCAAAATACCCGTGCAATAAATTCAGGCAAATTTCATTCCCATTAGATAAACACTTCCGATTGACAAATCCAAAATTCCATAGAAGGGAAAATCAATCAGAAAAACGTCATGATGAAAGGTAAATTAAACATGTAAAAACGCATCATCAACAAATTTACAGGTCATCTTAAATTTATCTATAATATGTATTTCTATGATGTATACAATCTATATGCAATAATCTCATCTTCCTCCATAATAACAAAGTAAATTTATTTGTAAGTTATGGAATGAGTTCTTTCAGTCTATTATCTATTTCAACGCGGGTAAACAAACTTTGATTTTCTTCATGGAATAATCACAGGTAACAGTGCATTGTAGAAAGCGTATATTAGATTTACATATCGTGTTTGATGCGACAAATTGCGTACATTTAGTGATGTCACTGTCTAACACCGATGAATAAACGTAATTTTTTGCGATGTTAAGAAAATCGTTACTTCGAATGAACAATCTTTGTTTTGTACGTATTACTGCATTGGTGCACCGGCAAATTGTAACTTCTGAAATGCGAGAAAAAATACAAGCAAATTAAAACCAAATTCTTAATATCTTTTACATATGCCGGAGTGAGTTCATGTAAAAGCTTTCGATCGTGACACAATCCAAACCTTGGTACCCCAGATAGAATGTAGCCATGACCTTAACAACCAAATTAATCACAAAATTAACAAGGGAAGGAAAATCTTGTCTGTTTCACAATAATAATCACAGATCGAACGAATTTGTGAATTTGACTGAGACAAATAAAAAGCGATTCACTTCACTCATTTTCTTCACATAGTGAATAAATAGTGAATTATAAAAACAAAAAAAAAATACTCTTACCTTTTCCAGTCCTAACATGTGCTATCACCACTCTTATCAGTCAAGTGAATTTTTATGACGAAACAATCCGAATGCATTTATAACTATATAGGTATCTTCAAAGGATGCCAAGTTCCGACCATATGCGTGTTGATTGAAAAACAGCTAGGCAGTGTCTAAGTAAAATACAAGCAAAAACACATGTAAATAGAATTTCTTAAGGCTGAGTAATGTCCTTATTATACAAGCATGTAGTACTTTTTTAGTCAAAATTGAACACCAAACAGAGTTGAAGTTTGTTTATTTGTCAATTTCAGACCATCACAAACTGATAGTGTAAACCATTCTGAATGTGTTTGTGTTACTGGTGTTTGACTACTTCTTCATACACACATTGCAGCTAATTATGTAATGGCAAGTTCTATATATAAAAAGTAGGTGCTCTTTATTTCATTAGAGGTAGCTCACCTTTTTTTTTTTTTTTTTTGTAATTTACCATTACAAAAAAAGTAATATAACTACAAAAACACTTCCTTCACCGGATTTTAGCAGTTTATATCAGGAATAGATTACCAATTAAATTTAAATTCAAGATAATAATGGTATTCCTGAGCATATATGATAGAAAAAGCATTTACCTTCTTTTGATACATCATTCAAACCTTGAATCAAGATCAAACAACCAGAAGCAAGTGTGGATTCAAACTTTCTGAACCAGCATTTTCGGACTACAGCTTCTATCTTTTTATTTATCCAATTTGTAACACACAATATTGACATGACTCCAAAAATGAATCCCCATCAGTTCCCCAGGTACAGCTATACAATTGTGCTGCACAAACAACCAAGGCTTTCCCATAGAATCAAGAGAAGATTTATTTTCTTCAAAAATTTACTCATTCCTACCTTAAGAGATCACAGAAATTAAAAGAAGTAAACCTGAATAGTTGTGGCAATTTCATTATAACAATTTTTTTTATTCTTCTCAGGCCTACAGTTGACTGGGTTAAAATTGAGATAAATAAATAAATAAATAAACTATATACAACCCAAAAAGTAATTTCATTAGAACGAATTGAAGTCCTCGAAAGATTATTCTGATTGCATCATGATCTGTAAAAAACAAACACTTTACACTTAACTCCATAGAAAACTTTTGAAGTAAATCTTCGTGAATGTAGGCATGATCAATCAATGAGCCACTAATGTGTGTAGGTTCAGATACCTGTTGTACAAATCTACCTAGGACAGAAGACAGTTGTGAATTAACATCTAAATTAAAATCACCAACAACAACATTAACATGTTTAGATTCAACTAAATATTGTAATGTTCTCAAGAATAGTGGCATGTGACTGTCTTTCTGGCGATACACAAGTGAAACATTGAAACAAATTGGAGAAAAACTGGTCTTCTTCACTTGTATGAAAAAAACCCCGTTTGTAACAAAAGAATCTTCAACATGTAATTTAGAACTGAAATATATTGCCTGACTCTCAAACTTATGGTGACTGTTGTTGAACATAACTCTGAAACCAGTTAGTGCAAGCTCTTCTGTTAAATTCTTATCAGAATATTTGATTTGTGTTTCAGTGCATAGGATCATGTCACTGTCTAATAATACATAATCTGATAGTCATTATGAAATGTTTAGACAGAACTGGCATAACACCCGTAATCTGCAAAGTCTGATGTCCTCTGAGATACTGATATTCCCTTGTTACCTAGTCATCTGCACGAATAGCATTTCTGTCAAAATGTCCAATTAAAAAGAGTCCATCGATTGACGTAACACGGCTTAATGCTACATACGTTTGACCATTATTGAATACCCTTTGTCTGAGTAAGTCAAAGCTAACAATTATTCTATTCAAACTCAAGCTCTGAACTTTGTAGCATGTGTATGCCCATGCTAAGATCAAGGGAAATTGTGTTCGCTTGATAATGGGTGATGAATATCTTTTTACATTTGTTCAAATTTCAGCAGTTACACGCTCCACGGGAACGGCATGACCTATCAGACACCATCCCATTATAACCAACTTTTGCATCATCAAACTTCACATATATTTTTGTCACTGTGCCACTTCTCGCAGATAATTTTAACACTGTACCCAATTGACCATTAATTAGCCTATCAGTAATGTCAACATTGGATGTTAACATAACCCTTGCAGCAACTTTTAAAGTTTGATTAAATACCAGACCTCCAGTTCTGCCCGCTGGACAAGTTAAGAAAGTCTTAAATACATGACATGAAACCCCATTAGGGATTTGATCTATAGCATTCAAACTACATTCAAAACTATCAATTTGATTGAGCATAACATGGTTGTGTTGATTAGCTAGAGAATTTTCAGCAAAAATATGAATTGCATCATGCGGAAAGTTCGAATCAGTGATTTTAGAAGTTCTTCATCCTCTTGAGTTAGTTGACCAATTCTTACATTATTCAAAAGCTCTATGAGCACACTGTCACCTCTTTGCCTCATTACTTCAGTGAGCTCAACCATTTCAAAATTTCTCCACAAAGGAAATATATTATAAGTCACATCATAGTATTCTGCAAAGCTTTTTTCAAAACTGGTGGCAGTTGATATAAATCACCAACTAGGATTACAGTTAATCCCGCAAATAACCTGAATGTTTCACACCCATAAATTTCATTGAGCCTTTGGTGCACGTGTAATAGTAACTCATTAGACATCATAGAGCATTCATCTATTATTATTACTTTAACTTCAGACAGTTGTATTCGCAATGCACATTTTCGCTTATCAGGAAGTTTTGGTACAACTATTCTATGACACTCTACAGGAATTCCCAATCCAGAGTGTATTGTTAGTCCAGCAATATTAATTGCAGCCACACCAGTTGGTGCCAATAAAAGAACTTTAGGCTTGTCAAGTGAAGCAGATCGATAACTTAATGTTTTTGAAAGAGAAGCATGTATGGTTTTCACAACATGAGATTTACCAACGCCAGCTCCTCCAGTTATAAATATATGCAATGGTTCAATAGTTATTGGT
Organism: Turritopsis dohrnii; assembly: GCA_027922465.2. NCBI lineage: Eukaryota > Metazoa > Cnidaria > Hydrozoa > Anthoathecata > Oceaniidae > Turritopsis > Turritopsis dohrnii. The sequence goes on along the minus strand of BQMF02000743.1, from coordinate 75,854 downwards.
TTTTCACATGACAAATTTTTCACGTAACACCTAGCCCATGAGTTAACTACTTCAAACACATCCCTCTGCTTAGCATTCAATGATCTAATTAAATCATTTACTTCATTATCAGGAGGCAGATTAACATGTGGTAAGGAAATGGTCTCAACAGGTCTCTCATTTTCAAAGTATACAGGATTTTCTTCATTGTCCTCTTCAGACTCATCATCTACATTATTGATTCGGTTGGCTTCCTCCTCAATATCATCATTTTCTTGCTGTGCATGTTCATCAGTTAATGGACCATATCTGAAATTGATGAAAGCCGTGTCTACGTCTGCCCAAGGTTCAAACCGTGTTTTATTAGCGTTTACCACATTTAACACACCAGGCTCTTCTAACTTTTTTACATAAGAGCCGCTTATTTCAGCCTTTAGATCTGATTCCTTTCTGAAAGGATAAAACATCATTAATAAGTGATGAGCATAAGCTTCTAGATTACTTGCTGGATTTGGGGTATGGCAGCGTACAACTAATTTGAGTCGACGACACTTCATTTTTTCCCTTGATGACATGAGAGGAATTGATGATGGATATAATAAAGACACATTGTTGTCATCATTTAAAAGTATTTCTGGTTGATTATCATTTTCAGCATCTTCCTTAGCCTTACTGTCAAGAACATAAAAAGCCAGAAATCAGCATAACAGAAGCTGTCCAACATACTATATTTTCCTCCTTGAAATTTCAAGTCAGGCCTGTCCATATATCTGTCAAGATTATTTTTTCTAAACACATCAATGCTGTCTTCTGGTAGTTCTTTTAATTCTTCTTCATTCTTGCAAACTGGGTAGCGCTTTTCTGGGAGATTTGAATTAGCAAAAACAACAGCTGGAAAACATTTTCTAAGCCATAACTCTGGCATCAACTGATAAACAGCCTCTTGCACTGAACATTGCCGACTAGTAAGAAATGCAGCTGCTAACTTTTTCATGCGATCTTTGAAAAAAACAGGTTGTATGTCCAAATTTGCTACCCAAGCTTGCAAACCAAGAGCAAAATAATTATTTACAAAACATGAGTTAGGAGGCCTTCGAAGATGAATTTGAAAGTCTTGGTCAGGAGAAATTGACAATGCTTCATAGTACTGATCAGTTGTCAACCCAAGAGTTCTGTAGTCTCGCTTTAGCAATTTCTTTTACGTCATAAGATATAGAAATTGTCGAGGACTCGACACTCGAGAATGCTCTTTTACTACGCGCGTAATTAGATGACGGATAGATTGTCCGACATAGCGCGATTCACATCGCGGACACGTTCTCTGGTACACTATGCCGCTTTGAAGAGCTTTTTCCACTGGTGCATTTAGTGATGGTAGGACAGTTTTAAAGTTTCCGTTTCCAACATTATGAAACACACTGTATATTTTTGATGAGCAAATTAGTTCCTCTTGAAAAATCACGAACAATTATCACAGCTTGATCCATAGATAATGGTGTTGGGATACATACAGAACGATTAATGAATTTCAAACCCTTTTTAATTTCTAGGAAATTTCCGCAATCTTCCTTTTTCCTTATATTTCAAAGAATTATCAATGGAAATCACATAAGGAATCCACCTCATGTGTCATATTTCAAAACGGAATGTCTTCGATTTGTTTTTGTTTGTTCCCACAGCAAACCGTGGTGAAAGGTGAAACAACATCGGAGTGTCAACATGTGACACTAGTTTCAACCAATCTCCTTTTTGTGTTTACGTTAAACATAAAGAAATTCCAAGAATTGTTTTCGAAGTTATCTAATTTGCCAAATGATTTGTGACAACAGAAGACTTTAAAATACAGAAGAGATGGTTTAAGAAGAAACGAGAGGTTGGTAAAAAAGGCAAAATACATTACGATAAAATATCCTACGAACGATAAAGTAATTTCTATTTCTATTAAAAGTACGGAAATAGGGAAATCCAATGAGAAAATGTGTTCGCTAACCGTTCAAAATATAAAGAGAATTCTGACAAATCAAAATTATCATTAATCCTGGACAGAAACAGTGGCAAAAGTTGAATTTCTAGCATTAATGTTCCTTCCCTAATATATCAGTATTGTGAAGGCGCTATACACTTATTAAGAGGAAGGTTAAGTCTGCCACACATGTTGTTTCTCCAGGATTGCACATAAAATGTCGCTTGGCAGATTTAAACACAGCGGATTTTTCGCGCGAACCATAGTCATAGGAGAAAGAAAGATAGTCTGGAATCAGGGCCGTTTTTCCGGCCGTTACTATTGCGAACTTGCGTTCCTAGTATTTCTAGAACCCAGTCCCAAATGTGATGCACGGCATGAAAGCGCGAAAGTTGGAAATGTTTGAATTTTCTTTTTTGACAATATTTTTTTAACTAAAAAACAATATGCCACGTAGAAACTCTGGTATAGGTATTTTTCGAGTTACTCGAGGAAAAGATGAGTTTAACACCAACTGGAGGAGCAAACTGATAAACATTATCAAGAAGGATCGTGAAGTAGATGCATCCCTCAAAAATCAAATTGATAAGCAAAATTTGCACATATGTGAAAAACATTTCTGTGAAGAATCAATGATCTTTCGTAAGTTGATAATAGGTGTTCTTAATTATTTTGAACACATTTTGTACCGTGGCAGATTTGGACATCCTATCGTGAGTTTGGAAACAAGATGTCCGGCCGGATATCTCAGACGTCCGGCCGGATGTTTAAACGCCCGGCCGGGAGTTTGAGATGTCCGGCCGGGAGTTTTGAAACTAGTCTTGAAACATCCGGCCGGACATCTTCACTCAAAACGTCCGGCCGGGCGTTTGTAAAAATCTGGTCCTGATAATTACCAGCTAACGTTGTCCGGCCGTACCTTTGAAACACCCGGCCGGACATCAAGATGTCCGGCCGGGTATTTGGATGTCCGGCCGGGTATCTCAAACATCCGGCCGGGTATGAGGTAACTGAGACACCTGACTGACGGATTTCATCAATATCTGGTCCTCAAAATCAAATACTTTTGCATGAAGCTGGAGAGTTACAAAATGGCCGAAAGATCTCCAGCTTCCTGGTTATGATGTGTACTTTACTAATCCAAAAGTATCTAATGCGCAGTGCTTCGCAGTAAAATGATTTCCATTTATTAGCTTTGATCTTTTGGTTTCAACACACACAAGTACAAATGCAAGGTGTTCAAATGTCGAACAAGACATTCTGCTGATATCCGGCCGGAAAAACAAAACATCCGGCCGGGCATCTTGATATCCGGCCGGACCTTTCGTTTGTCCAGCCGAGCGTCTTTGAATACATACTTTACAGACTTGACAATATTAAGCGTATATATAAAGGACCAGAACATCGAGATTGGTGGAGGTCAGAAAGCATCTTTGTCATAAATATCCGGCCGGAGATATTAAATCCCCGGCCGGGCGTTTGGACTTCTAAGCAATTCTCAGGACCAGATTTTTACAAACGTCCGGCCGGACGTTTTGAGTGAAGATGTCCGGCCGGATGTTTCAAGACTAGTTTCAAAACACCCGGCCGGACATCTCAAACTCCCGGCCGGGCGTTTAAACACCCGGCCGGACGTCTGAGATATCCGGCCGGACATCTTGTCTCCAAACTCACGATAGGATGTCCAAATCTGCCACGGTAATTTTGGGCACATAAATTTTCTGATATATTGGGAATGTTTTCTGTACAAGCAAAATAATTTACGAAAACATTATATATATAAACAAACAAGAAACACTACATAAGTATATATTTACTTTTCTTTCTACTTATTTGTTTGTTACAGATGCTGAAAGTAACATGAAAAGGCTGAAGCCAGGAGCAATTCCTACACTAAATATGCCACAGAAAAGCATACGATCAAGGTTTTGACAAATTGCATTAATCATAGAATAGTTTTTGTTACTTATATTATGCCAGATGTTCATTTTTATTTGCAGCAACATTTCAAGAACACGTGAATCTGCTATAGCAATAAGAGAAAAAATGCAAAAGTCATCCCTTACTAACATCAAAATTCACCATAAGTTCTACAAAAATTATGAGGAATTTAGTGCACGCATTAAAACACTGAAGTTGCCAGAATGGCATGTTGAGTTCAATACCGAATTCATAAAAATTTCCAAGAATGATGGAGAACATTTCTTACCCATTCATGAAATATTTGTTGTTAATGACCTGGAGTTCAAAGTAAGATATTTTGGCTGGTGTCTTCCTCAAGATCATAGCATTTACAACAAATATTATAACTCAATGTGTTACATTACACTTTCCAATTTAATAGCAGTTATTTCTTCATACAATCAATGCCTTGGTGTTTCAAGCAGTGAGGTGTCTGCTTTATCTTCCTTGAAAAAACATAGCGTACCAAAAAATTTCATACCAACATCTTCAGCCACAGCACTTTACGAATCAGTATTTTTCCGACCATCAAATTGTCTTGTTTTATATGATGACAACAACAATAACAACAACAACCAATGTAGCATTTGTAAGTCTGTTGAGCACAGATTGCACCAAAAAGGTAAAAAAGCCACGAAACGCAGAGAACTGGTACAATCCACTCCCGCAAAACTAAATGCTCCAATTGCTTCCACATCTTCAAAACGATTAAAATTGACGATCCAAAACTACCGCCTTGAAAATAAAATGCTGAAGGTGTAGAAGGCGTCACCACATCAGCTTTTATCATAGATCCACTTAGGTGACTTAAAACATGGTTTGAAAGTTCAAATCCCATCAACAAGCTGCAATTAGTCTGTGAAAAGGATTTTCTGCCTCTGATATAACTTTATAAAATTTAGGGTAGAATTTCTCAGCATTTCCATTGAAGTCTTTGATGATGTCACGGACCAGTGAATATGTTTGCAGAACTTCTTCCATGGTACCAACTTGGTAATTTTGAAATTCCAATCTGACATGCTCAGGGTAGCACATATTACCCTTAAACTTTTCCACACAGTTGATCAGATATTTTTTGAATTGTATAGGATGTAAAAGCATTTCTGGTGATTTTTTTCGTGATGATATTTCAGATGTAATAGTATCTTTCTTTTCAACTTCACTAGGTATGTTTCACATTTATGTGTCTGGTCAAACCTCTCTTTGTGATGCAAATTTTTGTGCAGAAACTACATTTGAATGAATCGTTTTTTTCTTCAGAAACGTCTACAGCATTACTTTTTGGATCTTTGTCCAGTAAATCTTCGTCAATCAATGACAAAATAACATCAAGGTCGTCTCCTTTAAGGAATTCATCCTGTAGAGAAGCCATATTATATTTTTCTGTGCATCACATTTCGGGCCACCCCGTTTATTTGAACTACGACGATCAATTGTTTTGGAAAAATTGATTGTACAATAAAATTTCGCTTCATCGAATTTTTAGCCGTCTACAGAGTAGGTTTGAGTTCAACTTTTTCGCTTGTCAAAAATTCGCTTGTGATAGACAACTAATAAAGGTACAAAGAAAATGCTGATTCAGAAGTAATAATTAATTCAGTAATAATTCAGAAATTTTATAGGTAACAGCTTCTTAAATTTATTCATCTTGTTGGTCAGCGCCGCAAGGAAGCTGATCTTTCATTTCCCCGTGTCTGTCAGTCAGTCAGTCAGTCAGTCAGTCAGTCAGTCAGTCAGTAATGTCGCAGTTGTAGGCTGATACCATGCAGGCTGCCAGAATTCAGGCTATTTTGGTCCGTGGTTCAATTAAGAATTGTTTCGTGATGGAGTAGTTACATATTTTTTTTCATGGTAAGTGTGGCATAAAATTAAAAAATTGGAACATGCACTTCTTAGAAGAAAGATTCAGCGTCAGTTTGTTTGCGAAATTTTGAAATGAATCAGAGTGCATTCATACATATTATGCCCATGCTACCAAGAAGGCAAAAGAATTCTCATAACTGTGACCGTGTATTTTGAGTGACTTTAGATTATATATATACGGAATTTTGTGGAGTTATTTGTGGTGATGTGTAAAGTAAGGGTGGTAAATCTAAATGACCTAATGGATATGATTAGCTCTGCTGCTGCTTCCAAGGGTCCATATTCTCTTGGATATACATGTTTTCATTTTTTATCTTGTCTGTTTTTTTATTATAATCATTCATTCGAGTTAATACTCTACTACCTGAACTAAAAAGCAAAGAAAAATTGATTGACAGTGTCAATAATGTGCATCATTATTTCATTGCTTTTTTTTTGTTTAAAACCTTATGGTAAAAAATAATTGGATTCTATACAAACCAACAGTGCATATATTTATTTATTTGATAATTAATTTTGATTTTATTAAATCATCTTCAGCTCTAAAATACATTTAAAAAAATAGAAATAGTCAGTCTCCACTTGTCGTTACGTAAATAAATACCTTTAAAGAACTACAAAGTAGTCCCACCGGATCGCTCTTAATTATCTTTTTAATTATTTTTTTCTGAAACCTTTTAACCGTGTAAATACATTTCTAGCAGTTTTTATTTGTACATTTGAACAAGTGCGACAAGCACGAAACTCAGAGTTATGTACTTTGCTTTTAACTTTTAGTTTTGAAATATATTCATATTACGTAGCTCTATTCACCAATATTGAGCACTCTCGTCATCGTTGTTCATGAATTTTGATATTGATATTGATAAAAATAGAAATATCTAACAAAGTCAAGTACTATTTATATACATTGTTATACACTTGACTTTGACTTTATTGTTTCTAGAGAACCAATAAACAGATAAAACAGTTTGTAATGTATAATAAAGAATATTTTATTTCCTGGGAAGGTGTGTGCATGCTCACAGGAAAATGATATATAGTATTCTATAATGAAACATGTTACACAGAAATTATCAAATAATAAACGTTAATGTTTATAAACATTACGTCACTTGGTAAGTCATCTATATAAAAGTTGTTTTGTTGTACGTTGTTATTGCTAGCAACTAAACTAGTATAATAATCACATTTACATAAGTCAAAAAGGAAAAAGTATTTGTCATTCTATTTGCGTTCCTCTCTGCTAAGGAACCCTTTATAATTCTGATGATCACAATAACCTGTATTGTCAAGAAAATATATATACTTACTACTGTGGAGATAGTAATTTTATAGATGACTGCCAATTTATTGCTTTTGGGGAGAACAGTTACTTGAAGTTAGAAACAAAGATGGCATAATATGTACTATAATTTCTGCAGATTTGTTTATATAGAGATAACTGATTATCGTATGCAAGTTTGCTTTAAATGCTATGTATTTTTGGTTTTTATACCTATATACCATAATACATTAACTGTTTTTTAAGTAAACGTGATAAACATTAACCAGTGCCGAAGTGTATATATTTCTTTTCTTTAGTGAAAAGAAAGAGGGAAACTAAGTTGTGATTTTCCATGATTCGAAAGGCAATGTCTCATAAATTTCATTTCAATCTACAGAAAGTACCCAATGCTTTGTTTATTTATTAGATACAGTATTAGTTAAAAATTCTAAAGATTCATTTTATGTAATCAAATTTATGAATTCACTCAAATCAACACAATGATTTTCCCTTCATTGTCTGTGTTACTAAGATCTGATCCTAGAGGTTTTTGTAAACAATTTGTCAATGACTTCTGGTTATGTTAATTATAATGCATAGTAATTAGGACATTTACTCATTCTCAAATATGTGTATAACAAATCAGAGTTTGTGCATTTGTAATTATCAATATTATATTAACCTGCGTAATGTGTACCTGAAAATTTGATGCAATTTTTGGATTTGAACTCTCTGCTTTAATTGTACATCCTGTTTGGAAGGAGGTGTAGTGCTTATTTATCCTATTGGTTAGCGCCGCAAGAATTTCCCCGTGTCTGTGGGTTAGTGATTCAATCATTCTGTGTATAATTTTGCAGTTGTTTTTGTCGTTTCTTGTTATATATCTTTAAATTTTTCGGTTCAAAATCAGAAACTTTGATTCTTAGCATTAATTCTTGAAAAATTAGCCTTAATAATTTAATAATCTAATTGAAGGAATATTGAAGTTTTTATGTTAAATCTTTAAAGTTTTCTTTGGTGCTGACCTTAAGGCCTAAGGGCCTCTTGTTTGTTTATAACTAGACATGAAAACAGTAATTCGAGTGCCAAAGTGTGTTTGTGTAAATGGAGTTGAGGTGATTTTTCGCCACTAAAAATTCACTTCGCGCGAAACATTCGATGTGTTTAAATCCCCTTTCATGCTTGGAAACCGGTGAAAAAGGAATGTTACTTCAACAGTGAAAAAAAAAAATCATGTTCACTCATTCAAAGCTATGTTTGAAGGGAATTTAATTAGGAAAACGAAATACAATGCAGAATAAGAAATGTATATGATCTCATTTATTCTAAAACCTCAGGTGTCTACTGTTTGTTAAGTTTACAGGTTGATGATCGAGTAATTTTGGAATTTTTATTAACTATAGACATAATGAAACGTTAACCTAGAGAAACTTGTATTGTGTGAAAAGGCCATTCAAAAAATGAGCGTTCCCAACTGCCCGGTGCCTTATGAGTTAGATAAATCGGACAAAGCAAATTGTACCCACAATTAATAGGTGTACTTTATGATTACGTGCCTAGAAATGTATATAATGAACAGAAAGGGTTGTTTTCAGAAATGTACTTTTGATAAAACAAGGTCTGTAAAAGCAGTTTGAAAGTTGAGAGGCCGAAATGTTTAGTGAGTATGCTTATCGTAGCCTTTATTCTCTCACTGTGCAAGAGAACACCCGTCACGACACGTCCTTTTCAACTTCACAGCGTAGTTGGAACATATTCCAAGTGAAGCAGGTCGATACAGTAGCGGCCTAAATGAACGGTGAAACGATGAACTGTGATGGGTTTTAATTAGAATAACATTGTATTGGTCCTCTTATTCACTGATACCTAGTTACCAATAAAAGCAATTAGTTGTCAGTATGCCTCAACCATGTATAAATAAAAAAAAACGACAAGTGCATCTGCAACCATTGATGAAAATCATAAATATTCGTTGCCATGGAACAATAGTGATGCGGTATTGATTGTTGAAGACCCGAAATTTCACGTTCATTCATTTATACTTGGTTTGGCATCACCAGTGTTTGAAAGTGTGTTTAATGGAAGTTTTAAGGAAGGAAGAAGTATGGAGGTCAATCTACCTGGAAAAGACAAAAAACACATTTTGTTAATGTTGGATTTGGTTTATCCTGGAGTGCATAAAATTTCAGGTTTTTTTTTTTATTATTATTATTTATTTTTCTCACGTGTAATGAGCTTGATTGAATTTTAAACTGAAAGGGGCAAAGACTGTTCTAATCAAAGGCATAGATGATAAAAGGCAAATCACTGCTACCTTATCAGTTATCAGTTACCTGTTGTCAGCATGAGTTTCTTCCGTTACAACTTATTTCTGAAGGAAAAACAAAAAAATGCCTCCCAAAGTTTGATTTCCCAGTTGGTTTCAGTGTCACGTTTTCTAGGAACCATTGGTCAAACACGGAGAAATCGAAGGAGCTATTTACAGATTATCATTTTTGCGTACCTTGGGAAAGCCAAAAACTTTTTCTTGATCACTTTTTCGTTGTTTTTACTTTTTTGTTATCCTTAAGGACTGATGTGACATATTATTGTAAGTAAGGTAAAGTATGGTTTTCATTTTCATTTCATGAAACAGCAAAACTGTCCTAAATTTGTGAAAAGATAAGGCACTGAAATTTCAAGGTAAGAAAATATAATTCGACTTTTTCTTGACCTATGGTAATTCGAAAAATCGGTATAAATTGCCAGTCGGTGAAAATATTCAGTCAGCAAAAATTCGCTAAAAAGTTTGGTCAGTAAAAATTTTGTCACCTTTTGCGGCCTTATTTTACCGATAAGGCCTGAAAGATTCTCGGAAATCGTACTCCTTGCCCATGCCATTTCCGATCAGTAGATAAGTTGGTTTCAAAGTTCTTTTACGACGAAAACATCTTCACTTCACACATGTAAAAATTTCTAAAAACCGTTTATTTCAAAGGATTTATCTATTCCAGTTTAAGTTGTTATTCTGATGGCGATATCTTCTTTTTCAGATCATAATCATTGTAAAGGATTACTTCAACTCTCAAGAGAATACAATATACAAAGCATAAAAACAGTCATTGACGATTTTTTGTATATGGACATTTCTTGCTCATTGAAATGTATAAAATGGGCAGAAGAATTCGGATTGGAGCGTTGTTTGAGAAAGAACATTGATTTTTTTTTCCTGTAATAACGACCTAACACATTTTCAACGATTTGGTGGGGACTGGAGTGATGTTAGTTGTGACACGAAATTGGAAATTGTCATGAGAAAGATTTCCGATATTGATACAACTTCAAAGTTTTGCTCATGCTGGAGCGAATGCAATTGTCGGGTAAATGTTTCCATGAAAACTGGTGTCTACCGGTCAATAACAACACTGAATTCTATGTTCTCGGCTAAGAAATTTTAAGGTTTCTCACGAAACAAGAACTGATTTTTGTATATGTTGCGTGTTTTTTTTCGTAGTTACTGTGGGATAGATCGGGAAGGGTGCAAGATGTGTTTAATTTAATGACTGTGACAAGGTTATTAAGAAGACATAACATTATATTGCAAAATGTAAAAATATTGTTATAAAATAAAAGAGTCGAGGATGAACTCTAGTGTTCAAAGTATGGTAGTGTGGTTGTGGGAACGTTTGAGGTCTCCCCTTTATTTCATTTGATTTAGTTCTCTCGGTTTCTTACCAGAAGTAGGTGCACATTATTTTAAGGACGTTATAATTTAACGATGCATGTATTTTTTTCTTACAAAATACAGAAAGATTTGATTTTATTTGTGTAAAAAAATTGATAAAATTCACATTGTTCAAGAAGTTGTGGCAGCGCCAACGTGATCTAAAGAAAAGAAAGGAGACAATATCTTTTTATGACGGGTCTTTAAGTTTTTATGCAGCACATCAAAGTTTGTGTCAAATGACCATAAAGTTATGGTACAGTACACTCTTTGTGAGTCAAGCATCGATCGAATTGAATAAATGCTTTCATTTGTGTGTGGCTCATGTTTATAAACTTCTCACCTATTGAAAATGTTGCATATGACTTACAGTTGATGTAGTGGGTGTAACATAAGTTTGTTTTTCTGTTTTGCACCATTGAACATTGCACACCAAATCGCATAAATTAAGGACTAGATATAGGTTGTTGACGACTATTTAATGTTAACAAACAAAAAACATAAACATGTAAAAAGTATTTGTGCTACAATGTAAAAAATAACTGTTTAGCACAAAAACATCTGTGTAGAGAAGAAAAGAACTGTGGGTAACCCCCAAAAAAACTATGCGTAGCACACAAAATCTATGCGAAGCACAAGGAAATCTATGTCTAGCACAAAATACTTTATGCGTAGCAAATTTTATTTTGCTTGCGTAGAACCGTGAAACGATGAACTGTGATGAGTTTAGTCAGGATTTTTAATATTATATCATATTTGTCCTACTATTCATTGATACTAGTTACGAAGAAACCAATAAAAATGTCATTTGGCTTTGGAACATTGGCTCAATCAACATGTACACCTGCAAACTTTGATGAAAGTCATAAATATTCGTTACCATGGAACAATAGTGATGCGGTGTTAATTGTTGAAGACACGAACTTTCACGTTCATTCCTTGATACTTGGTATGGCATCACCTGTGTTTGAAAGTATGTTTAGTGGAAGTTTTAAAGAAGGAAAAAGTATGAAAGTCACTTTACCTGGAAAAGACAAAAAATACGTTTTGCTAATGCTGGATTTGATTTATCCTGGAGTACATAAAATTTCAGGTATCTATTTTGTATGACATGATGAGCCTGATTGAAGAGAAAAGTCCTTTCCTATGTCATTTGGAATAAGGAAAACGGTTTCAATCTATACTATTTTTAATTAGAATTTCTCACAAGAGAGTATATATTAAATATATTTTATCATTTTTGTTCTTAGGTAAATTTTGTTGCCAATTTCCAATGGTCATCGTTTTCACAACGATATAACTTAAACACGCTTTTCATGTTTTTAGATAGAAGGGATTGTGAAGGGTTGCTTCATCTCTCAAGGGAATACGATATACAAGGTATCAAAGTAATCGTTGATGACTTCTTATTAGTAGAGGTTACTTGTTCTTTGGAGCATTTAAAAATGGCAGAAGAATTCGGACTACAACGTACTGTGAAAAAACATATCAATTTCTACGCTCAAAAGAACAAACGATTTACTTTTAAAGGAAATTGGAGTGATGTTAGCAGCGACACGAAGTTGCAAATAGTTATGAAGAAGATTTCTGAGATAGATTTTGATGATTGTGATTGTAGACAGATTAATTGTGAACAAAAATCTCATCGAGTCACTATAAATACGGGTACTAGTCAATCATTCGAAGCAATAAAGAAACTTTTTTTACAGAATAAGTTCTAAGTTTACATACTACATTTTGTTTTACATTCAAGTATTTTTATCGTTGTGGAAAGGTAGTTCTCTCAAGCATCTTTATTTACAACGCCTTATCTGAATTACAGACTTTGACATTTTTTTTAAAAAAATATAAAAATTCTATTTTCTTAGATGTTTCAAATACTTACAAAAAGTCCTAGAAGAAACTGACTTCAAAAACAAAAGCAATTTGAGACAATACCATGAAACCAAAGAACCATAATATCAGAGAACTAATAAAATATGAGGGGATTCGAGTAATATCTGTTTATTTGTTTCAATATTTTAATTATATTTACTTATAACCATGCTGTTTATTAAAGATGTATAATATCATCTATAGATCTAATTCAATAACCTTCGGTGGTGTTTTAATACACAACATAAAATGTTCAATTGTTTGATATGGTATTTTGCTTTAAGATAATTATAGTTGATCGGTAATGTTTTGGCAGTCAAGAAGATAGGCGGCTGTACACAATGCTATAATGAACAAAGTTTTCTAAATACAATGATTATTTCTTTGTATTATCATCATTTTTAAAAACTTGATAGGAAAGACGCAGGGCATTGATTGAAGGGCTTCGTGTTCCGTATCATGTTGCTGTTCCCAGTTCCATGCGTGGTTTTGGAGGGGAAAAAACATTAACAAAACACGAAAATTGTATGAGAAATATTTAATAGAATTCTAAATATGTACGTAAAACTCAACCATCTTTGTTTTTGATATTGTAAGAGCAACTTACTGCGACACCCACTCAACCCTTCTACCACACTTGTTAGCCTATTTCTTAATTTAATCTAATTTAGTATGTTATTTAGTAAGTTATGTCCGTAATATTTATTATTATACGTTTTTATACATTATACGTAACATCATGCATATATATTTTATCCTATACGCTTTCTCTGTAAGAAGAACCATATTGATGGATGCAGGAAATATATCGATTAAAAAAAAAAAAAAAATAAAAAAAAAAAATAAACAGTGTAAAATATTGTAAACACACTTTCCAGTGCATTGGTTCAAGTATCGTTGCAGCCATGAATATCCATATCTAGAAAATGTGCAGTAGGACTGGAGTTCAATGGATACTATGTGTTGCTTCCTTTTACTGTGGTCTCAAGAGCATTTACTTTTTTGGAGTATTTTTTAAGTAAAAGGTGGCTTGTAGAAACAGTGGCAAGAGTTGAATTTATGGCATTAATGGTCTCTTCTCTAATATCTGTATTGGCAAGGCGCTACAAGACAACAATTATACTTATTGACAGACTTAACCTCCCCTGTTCAGGTGTATACTATTTGTTAACTTTACAGGTTAATGATCGAAAAATTTTGGAATTGCTGTAAAATATAATAAAACTTTTAACCTAGAACTATAAAGGCTATCAACGTATTCCAAGTGAATCAGGTTGAAACCGTAGCGGTCTGTATGAACATTGAAGCGATGAACTGTGATAAGTTTTAACAAGGATTTTTTAAATGTTGTATTTGTTCTATTTATTGATACCTAGTTACCAATAAAACCAATAAAAATGCCACTTGGCTATGAAAAGTTGAATCTGCTAACACCTGCAACCATTGATGAAAATCATAAATATTCGTTGCCATGGAACAATAGTGATGCGGTATTGATTGTTGAAGACACGAAATTTCACGTTCATTCGTTGATACTTGGTTTGGCATCACCAGTGTTTGAAAGCATGTTTAATGGAAATTTCAAAGAAGGAAAAAGTATGGAAGTCAGTCTACCTGGAAAAGAAAAAAGCTAATTTTGCTAATGTTGGATTTGATTTATCCTGGAGAACATAAAATTTCAGGTATCCATTTGTTTTATTTATCACATGTCACAAGTCTAATTGAAGGAAAAAGAGTGGATTGTACCACTTCTCCGTGTCACATAAGCTACTTTTTAAGTTAAATTAATTTTAATTGCAGTTTTGTGATTAAAATACCCAACCCTAATTTAGGTGTTCTAAAGGTTGCTCAAAGCAACGGGTGAAGAAAAGGGGATTGCCATGAACCTCATTAGCTATTTATTTATTTATTTATTTATCTAAAACACATTTAACCAAGGTAACCCCTTCAGCTAAGATAGCTTCTATCACTGAAATCGTTTAGGCAACAATAAAACTAGAACAAAGTTTTGTGTATTTAGATAGCGATGATTGCCAATGGTTACTTCAATTATCCAGAGAATATGATATAAAAGGTTTAACATTTATCGTTGATGACTTCTTATTTTATGAAGTTCCTTGTTCTTCAAAGTACCTAAAGATTGCAGAAGAATTTGGACTACAACGCACTTTAAAAAAACATATCGATTTTTATGTTAACGAGATGCAATGTTCCTTCGTTGGCAATTGGAAAGACATTAGCAGCGATACGAAGTTGCAGATAGTTATGGAAAAGATTTCTAAAATAAATTTTGATGATTATGGAAAGAAGAATTTGTTCGGATTTGAGGCAGTCAATATAAGACCGCATATTAGGATACATTTGAAAGCAATGCAGACCCTTTTTTCAGAGAATAACTTTTAAGTGTGCATACTGTAGATTGTTTTAATTTCAAGCTTCCCTTTGTTCCAGTCATAAAGGCTATGATTTATGTCTAAAACTTTTACAGATTGGCATGTTACGATGGATTTACTGATAGTTAAGATGACAAATGGATACAATGCCGTAATAAATAAAATTTCTTTAGTACAGCGATAATTTTTTTGTAGAATTGACGGTCGCTGAGTATTAAAATAGTTTTTTTTCGTCCTGTTCCGATGAAAGGCTAGTGAGTTACACTTGTTTCCGCGCAATCACGTCTTATCTGCATCATTATGTATGATTTATAATCGTTCAAGTTCACTTTACGTGTTACTACTTTACCTCATAACTCCAGTATACTGAATTGTCTTCGAAATGCAAGATTAATTTCACTTTACTTCACGGAAAATTTCTGTCCAAACCTACATAAACTGTACCTTTATTGTATTTCTATTTGGTTATTATTTTTCACAAGTCATATATTAGTCATAAAGTTAATCAAAATCTAACTGGATTTTAAATGGTGATTGCTTCTTCTCACATTTTGGTTGAATTATATTTCAGTCTGTATGTGATAACTCATTAGATTATTATATGTTTGTACCTTTTTATGCACAACCATAAAGAAGTCCGAAAATAAATAAATATAATAGCAAAAGCTATAATAGCGTATTTAAACAAAACAAATTGTGGCATTTTCAACTATTTATTGGATTTCTGCGAAAGCAAGAAATACCTTAAAACCGGCTCTGTTCTTTTTCTTCTTACTGTCCAAACCTAGCGGTTTTTTGAAATCTCGTGCAAATGTTTACACGAAGCCAAAGTCACGCATTTCAGTCGAAGAAACTCAACAAAGAACACTAACGTGAAGTTAGCACCACATTTTCCGCTCCACATTTTTCTAGCACCACATTTTCCAGCACCACATTTTTAATTCCTCCATCATCCCCCAAAAAATTACTTAGCAATAGAAATTTCACTCTTATTAGACAAATGCCCAACCCATGAGGGTCACTTTGGACTAAAAACAAACTGTGCCACACCCTTCACGTAAAAATTCCAAACATCGAAATACCTCTGACGCCCAAGAACTACATATCTTCAGAACATTGCAATTTGGGAACTGGGAACTAAATTGGTACAACTTTTCACCTTTATTAGACAAATGCCAAACCCAACAGGGTCACTTTGGACTAAAAAAAAACTGTGCCACACCCTTCACCTTGGCGTAAAAATTCCAAACATAGAAACACCTCTAACGCCCAAGAACTACATATCTTCAGAACATTGCAATTTGGGAACTGGGAACTAAATTGGTACAACTTTTCGCTCTTATTAGACAAATGCCCAACCCATGAGGGTCACTTTGGACTAAAAACAAACTGTGCCACACACTTCGCCTTGGCGTAAAAATTCCAAACATCGAAATACCTCTGACGCCCAAGAACTACATATCTTCAGAACATTGCAATTTGGGAACTGGGAACTAAATTGGTACAACTTTTCACTCTTATTAGACAAATGCCCAACCATTGAGGGTCACTTTGGACTAAAAACAAACTGTGCCACACCCTTCACCTTGGCGTTAAAATTCCAAACATAGAAATACCTCTAACGCCCAAGAACTACGTATCTTCAGAACATTGCAATTTGGGAACTGGGAACTAAATTGGTACAACTTTTTACTCTTATTAGACAAATGCCCAACCCAACAGGGTCTTTTTGGACTAACAAACTGTGCCACACCCTTCACCTTGGCGTAAAAATCCCAAACATCAAGTACCTATGACGCCCAAGAACTACGTATCTTCAGAACCAAACAACTAGGGAACTATGAAGCATGCTGATACATTACTTTTTAATTTTTTTTCTAAAGTACCGGTCAATATTGTAAAATTTTTTCACAATGTCTTCATCATTTACTACAATTCTTATAATTTCCAGATTGTTTAACTTCTCAAACATTATCGTAGTAAAGATGGCGTCTTTGATCGTTGCAATTGATGCATTCAATGTTTTGGTAGTTCCAAAGATGCCACAACTTATTGCTGGCAGGGAAATAGAGCGACAGGATAATCTGTCAGCTGTTAACAGCGACGTTTTTATTGCTTTGGTAAGCAAAGTTGGTTCGGGTTTATCTTTCCCCCATCGAGGTCCTAGAATAGAAAAAAGGGCAGAAAAAAATCTGTTGATTTGTGTTCAATTTTCTTTATGCTGATATTTAGCACTGAAAACTAAATTTTGATTCTTACCTACAGCGTGGATAACATAATAGCTGTATAGTTTCCCTGGATTAAGGGCAATTGCTTCCCCAACCGACAAAGTGCCGTTCCTTGAAACATAAGCCCTGCTTTCTTCAGTAATAACATGTCCACCTCGAGTGGCAATTACTTTTGCTACCTACAGTATGATAACATCTTTTGTCAATAATAACAATATTAACAATCAACTGTAATCAAAGCAGTTGAACATGGAACTTGTACTGAAAGAAAAATGGAACTTACACCTCCTCCGTGGTCAAGATTGCTGTTTGCTGCGTTTACAATTGCATGCGTTCGTTCAAGTGAAATATCTTTGTTTAAAACTTAAAAGTAAAAACATTAAGTAGATCTATCTTTAAATCGATTAACCAGTGAAAATGTGCATCGTTACTTTCAATTGAAAAAGGAGCCCTTTCCTTGAACTTGTAGATACAGTGTCTTACCTTGAATCACAACGGTTTTTTCTTTGGATGGATTCAAATAACTCATTGCACATATTTGTTCCTTTAATACAGAATAAATAAAGTTGCATTACAAAGTTGGATATGATATTAAAATAGTTTGCTTCAAATTTTGGAAACATTTTTGATTGTACTTACATTCATGAGGAACTGGGAATTATGTGCTGTAGGAAGGTAGGTACCATATATGAACTTAGAAGCTTCTTTATAACTAGTATGTTTAAGTTCCATTACATACAATGTTATAACTTCTGGAAATATGACAAAACGAATTGTGTCATGATAAGTAGAAACCATGTTGATTTTCATTTCCGTGCGTTCGGTACCACCAAAATCCACAATGTTGTCTTCGTCCCTGTTTCTTTCATATAGCAACATATTATGTATTTCATTTATATATTGTTCTGTGGTATCTCCAAGCATTGACTTCAACGAGTTTATATAAATACTTTCCTCTTTTTTAGCGTTAGCTTTGAAGGCGCTAATGGACTTCGTATTACGAAGGGCGTCAAGCCTTTCGGAATTGTGATACCCTTTTAAATCGTCGCTGATAAGGTCAATCAAAAACGACTTCTTTGAGCGAATAAAAGTAAGGAGATCTGTGTTGGTTTCATCGTCAAGATCTAAAATTATGATAATAGAAAAAGGTATAATGAGAATGATGATTTTGTTTTAGATTTCTCCATGGAATGGAAAGTAACCTTACCAGATTCTCTCATTGTATTCTTCACGTCATTATATTCACTCTCTTTGTTGTAATTGTCGTTATGGCTAACTATAAATGTAATATTATTAATACAAAATAATGTCAATAAAACAAACTGTAAG
Source organism: Turritopsis dohrnii (assembly GCA_027922465.2). NCBI lineage: Eukaryota > Metazoa > Cnidaria > Hydrozoa > Anthoathecata > Oceaniidae > Turritopsis > Turritopsis dohrnii. The sequence continues at coordinate 57,292 of BQMF02000743.1, read as the reverse complement.
TTTTCTACGTTTATTGCAAATTTCAGAGGGATTGTTAACACAAAAGAAGAGTTTAAGTAATTAAGCGAATTATGATTTACATACTTCATTGTAAAAATAGATCAGAACGTCTGAATGCGTATGCAAGAAATCAGTGCTTACCTGGTGAAGTATCAATATCATTCCATGCAGAATGTAAACGTTGTTTATCATCGACGTTGGCAGTTTTTGTTTCAGAGCTTGTCTTCGTAGCTGGTTGCGTCGTCACACCACCTTAAAGGTGAACAGTTTTTTTAGAATATGTACAAAATATATAACGACGACAAAGTCCAAGCATAATTGCTAGAAATGCATAACCAAACCTTGAAGTTTATGTTCTTCGCCATTACAAGACGGTCTGAGCCATTTTAAAGGTTTGCGAACTCGTTTCTTCTTTGGTGACTTGACAATTTCCTCTTCGTTTACTACATTCTTTTCCAGCTCTTCATTAGCAGAATAGCTTGAACTTGAAGTATCAATAAAACATTTGAACGAACGTGAAATCACTTTGCTTTTAACCCAGTCTGGATCGGTTGCCATGGATGTTAACACTTTCTTTTCGTACACGTTCTTTTCCCTTGTGCAACAGCGTGCCATGTTCGCTATCCAGTAGCGTAACTCGGCAAAATCACCTTCATCAAGCTTTTCCATACTTCTGTTAACCATAGAATACGCATTAAACCACAGATGTACACCACAGTCATAACCATTTTCTTGTATGTTAATATCTGTTGGGGATATGAACTTCCATTTGTCAATATCTATTTCTAAGCCTGAACGATTGAGGGCGTGCTTTAAGAACGAAAAAACAGTTGATAAAACTTCTGGATACATTCTGTGAAAAGAATCGAAATGACACATCACTCTTTCTTGCATATAAATCCCCACTATTGACCAGTGTCGATCAACTGATGCCCCTCGATGATGTATAGGAATCAAGATTAAATCATCGGCTATCAGTTCTTCACCATTCGCATAAGTTCCCGCCAGAGTTGGTCGTTGCTGTTCCAGAGATGTGTAAAAGTACGTGTACACTCTCCTTTAAAATCCCTTTCGCTGGTTGCCAACTCTTTAAGGAAACAGTTGATGACATCAGAATTTAACAATTTTCTTTGACACAATGTTCTTAATCATCACCACTTATGACTTCATTGTTTAAGTCAAGATCACCAAACCAAATCTGTAGTTCTTGGGTGTTAGAGGTATTTCGATGTTTGGAATTTTAACGCCAAGGTGAAGGGTGTGGCACAGTTTTTTTTTAGTCCAAAGTGACCCTCATGGGTTGGGCATTTGTCTAATAAGAGTGAAAAGTTGTACCATTTTAGTTCCCAGTTCCCAAATTGCAATGTTCTGAATATATGTAGTTCTTGGGTGTCAGAGGTATTTCGATGTTTGGAATTTTTACGCCAAGGTGAAGGGTGTGGCACAGTTTGTTTTTAGTCCAAAGTAACCCTCATGGATTGGGCATTTGTCTAATAAGAGTGAAAAGTTGTACCAATTTAGTTCCAAGTTCCCAAATTGCAATGGTCTGAAGATATTTTAGTTCTTGGGCGTTAGAGGTGTTTCTATGTTTGGAATTTTTACGCCAAGGTGAAGGGTGTGGCACAGTTTGTTTTTAGTCCAAAGTGACCCTCATGGGTTGGGCATTTGTCTAATAAGAGTGAAATTTCTATTGCTAAGTAATTTTTTGGGAGATGGAGGAATTAAAAATGTGGTGCTGGAAAATGTGGTGCTAGAAAAATGTGGAGCGGAAAATGTGGTGCTAACTTCACGTTGGTACAAAGAACCAACCAAAAGGATCCCAAAGCAACTTTAGTCAGACGAAGATGCACATTTCCAAAACTGAAGATGAAGAATAAAATCTGTAGCAGTAATTTATTATTATCTTATATTATATTATTATGATTCAATGGTGATTTTTCGTTTCATTTTATAAACAGAATGAAAAGGTATATATGTTTTGTTTTTGAGATTAATGTCTGAGCTGAGATTTTTTCTAAAAAAAGATCATTGTTTGTTTCAAATGTGGGCTGTAATGCTTTTTACGCTCTGGATGCGTGCAGCTCAGCTTAAGTTCCATCTCAGCTCCAACTATCTGCCTACTATGCGCACTTTTTATATCCTTTAATGTTTAACTCTTAATGTTTAAAGCTTATGTGCTTGTATAGCTAATACTTTGAAATGCAGTATTGTTTTTTGTTGGTGATCAGTAGTTTTTAGGTTATCAATGTCTCTAATTATGGACAGCCTTCCTAATTTTGATATACAATTCGAAACACTTCAACTTTCACTTTTGCATTTTTCATAATCAAAATTTTTGTTTGCTTTTTTGTTTACAATTAGTCCATTCGCAAAAAGGAAGATTGATAGCAATGTTAAATGTTTGAAGTTTGTGTATGATTTACTTACGTAATTACTTTGAAATCAGAAATGATCAATGTACACTCATTATTCTGTATACTTTATTCCAAAATAAAGTAAGTATTTTTCATTCAGATGTAAATAAATATATAGTCTGATGGTATATATAGTTTAAAGTGTTTGTAGTGTAATAAAGTTTTTGTAGTGTCAATTGTGCTTTTATGAAGCTCTGAGGAGTACGTATAATATTCTACTGTAGTGTGATACTTCTATCTAACTAAGAAGTTGTAAAGTAAGAAGTTTTGAGTCAAAGAGCTATGTGTTCGTATTAGGGAAAACTGTTTCAATGTTGAAGCCTTTCTAGATAAAAAATATTTTTTTTTGTTTCTTGTTTGGTTTGTAATACTTTAATACCGTTTCCTCCTCAGCTCTAACATTAAGTAGTGGTTGTCTGCTCTGTACCACTTTTGATTGATGATTTTCTAGCTAAGTTATACTGACAATGCCCCTATTTATGAATGTTCTTCCTAATCACGATTGTTAATGAACAATTACGTTGTGTTCAATTTTTACGTGCTGTGTGGACCTGTGTTTGCTAGTGTTATCTGTTGTGAATTTATTCCTGTTTGTATGTGGCTTGTGTGTGGGTCAAACGTCATATAAACTATTATGTATTTGTTATTATTTTATGTTTGTTGATTTGTTTGTTGATATGTTTTTTCTATAATCGCGTTTTGTTTTGTAATAATATAGCCTTGATCATTATCCTGGCAAATTGAAATGTTCCAACTGTGTATAAATTCAAAATACTGTACTATTAGTAACACAATACAAAATTTTGTTAATTTTTGGTATAAATTTATAGAGCATATACTTTTAATGATCAAGATCTTTGATTACTTTTTGTATTTGCAACATTGGGAATTCTGTTTGTATGTAATTAAGAAGATTGGGAGTGCATATCAAATGTTTAAAGCATATTATGTGATTTTCATACGTAATCACTGTGATATCAGAGAAGATCAATATAAACTTAATTGTATTTTGTATACCCAAAATAAACAATGTTTCATGTCATTCAGATGTAATGCAATAAAGTTTTACATAATATCAATTACACTTTCGGCATGCCTTGTAAAGATCATTCAACCTTTTCAAATTTCTCAAAGAATTTTTATAAACTTTTCTTCTATTGTGTTAGATTAAAATAGGTCATTTGGGTTGATTGTTATGTCACACATTTCTTTTATATGTAATTTGTGTATTGTTTATGTAATTATAAAAGTACTTTTTACATTTCTCACTCTCATTCAAACATTCAAAAGAGTCAACATATAATTTCAAATAATTTATTCATTAAAATTTTCACTGGTAGCACACCTTTGGTCAGCTGTTTGAACATATTTAACTTCAATATTTCAATAACAAAACTCATTTTATTTTGTGTGTTACAATTCCCACCTGCTGTGTGCAGTCTACACTGAGCAGCAGCAGTCAATGTTGTATTGTGTTGTATTTTATTGTCCAATCATTCAAAACCATTCAAGTTTCAAGAATGTTATTGTTAGTCTTCCATTTTCATACTTCAGCTGATTTTGCAGAAATCCTTCTGCCCATAAGGGCATCTTATTTATTTTCATTTATTAAACCCTAAAAAACGAGAATGGTTTACACAAAAGATATGCTCACAAAAATGTCCAAGAAGAACAATATCACTGTCGCCGTTCTCTTCAATGAAAAGAGAGAATGTCTTCTATATCATAGGAATTAGCTACACATCAAATAAACATGCAAACGTGGAAGAGTTTGTTGATGAAAACAAACAAGACTAACTAGTTAAACTAGCCTGTTTTCCAAGATGCGGCACTTATTCGCGGGCGACGTTTGTTACAAATGTTCGGCTATAAGTGCAGCTTTTAATATCTGAGCTTATTAGAGGGCGACCTTTATTAGAGGAAATACAGTATGCTAATGTGCAAGTGTCCTTCTTGCATACATGTATTATAATAGTTCACTTTTAATAAATACAAGATGTCGAAATATTAAGTTCTACTTTTGGTGATAATGCTTTTCGTCAATGATCTTGTATATGTTCAATATTTTGGTCTAGTACATATTAAAAAGATTTACAAATCCACATTATCAGACTTAGACTACTTCTTAGTTGAAGGTGATAACTTTATAAGTCACTTAACACCCGCTGTTTTCTTTATGTAAATGCTCTTCCAACTTCCACTATAATGCTAATGGTTCAATTGTTGATGTAAATATTTTAGGGCTATCCCAGTAAACACAAAACGTCTTTAAGATGTCTCAAACTGGTACGGACATCTTTGAGACTAGTCAAGACTTACTTGACAGGCCTTTAATAAAACGTAATTCACAAGACGTCATAAAGACGTTTTTGACGTGCCTATCATAAAATGTCTTTCAAATGTGGTTTGAATTAGCGTCTTATGCGTCTTTTTTCCGAAAAACTTAGACACAGTGTCGGCAAAGTTTGTTATAGCAAACGGAACTGCAGAAAGCGAACAACACATTTTCCCTATACTTTCTACATCAGGGATTTAAGAACTCGATCTCAATGTTAATTCGGGTGGCAAAAGAAAGATAAGAGATATATTTTCGTCACGCAAGAAGAACGTCAATTTTTGAAAGCTTAACAGTAATATATCTACAGACGTATTTAGCTCCTCTTCGTTAGCCATATTGTAATCAATGAGTATCAAACCCCGCCTCGTTTTCATGTAACGGAAAATAAATTCGGGAAATGTGTATTATAAATTTATTATAAAAAATGCTGATGGCTTTGTATGCTACTATTGATTAGCTGGTAGTTAAGTAGATAGGCGGATGTACACAATGTGCATAATAGATAAATTTTCTTTATAGAGAGATTACTTTTTGCATTATTGAAAATTTTTATCGTGTTTTTACTTTATGGTTTTAATTTAATGAATAGGAAATACGCAAGGCATTAACAGAAAGGATTCACAAGAAATTGTCAACAAGTATCTTACATATGGATTACTTTTACTATAAAATTTCTTATTAGAAACATAAACAAAGAATGTCCTCTTCACCTGAAAACAGTGATGAAAACCATAAATATTCGTTACCATGGAATAATAGTGATGCAGTATTGATTGTTGAAGACACAAAATTTCACGTTCATTCGTTGATACTTGGTTTGGCATCACCAGTGTTTGAAAGTATGTTTAATGGAAGTTTTAAGGAAGGAAGAAGTATGGAGGTCAATCTACCTGGGAAAGACAAAAAATACATTTTGTTAATGTTGGATTTGATTTATCCTGGAGTACATAAAATTTCAGGTATTTGATTTTTTATATTTATCTCACGTATAATGTGCCTTGTACTCCTTTATCATGTCATTTGATATCAGTAGGTAACTTGGTTAGCTCTTTTCACGGCGAACACTTCCTAATTCCAAATTTCCTATAAAGCATTTATGTTAAAAGTTTTATCTATGCCAATTTTTTTTGTTACTTTAGTGGCTATGATTTATTATTTCAGATGTTAATCATTGTGAAGGACTACTGCAACTCTTTAGAGAATACGATATACAAAGCATAAAAACAGTCATTGACGATTTTTTGTTTATGGACATTTCTTGCTCTTTCACATGTCTAAAATGGGCAGAAGAATTCGGATTGGAGCGCTCTTTGAGAAAAAACATTGATTTTTTTTCCTGTAATAATGACACAAAATCAATACAAAGATTCAATGAAGACTGGAGTGATGTTGGTTGTGAAACAAAATTGGAAATTGTCATGAGAAAGGTTTCTGATATGACCATGACTTCAAAACTTTGTTCTTGTTTGAATCAATGCGATTGTCGCGTAAATGTTTTCATGAGATCTGGTGTCTTTCGGTCAATAACAGCATTAAATTCACTTTTCCTGGCAAAGAAATTTTAAACTCTTTTTAAGAACAGTAAACAATGTTTGTTTTGTTTCAGCAATTTCCAATATTGCGGTAGGGAAGGATGAGTAGGGTGGTAGGTGTTGGAGTGATGAACATGGATGTGTTTTGTTTTGTGGCTGTGTCCTATATTATTAATATTGGTACAGCATTACATTGTAAAATTTGCGATCATTGTCATAAAATGAAATGAGTTGAGGAAGAACTATGGAAGAGAAGTACTGTGACGTTTAAAGTCTCTCCTATTGAGGAGAAAAACTAATGGAATGCAGATTTGTAACTGTTATCTCCTGTATTTTCAGAAGATCATATGTATAAGAAGTTGTGAAAGTAGAAGAATTGTCTAATTGTTTCCAAAAGAAAAAGAAGTATAAAACGCCCATTTGTGACTAGTCTTTCAAAGTTTTGTCAAATGTCAAGGACATTAATGAACGCCAGCAAATCAAAGTTGATTACAGTGGTAAAAGCAGAATTGTTTGCTAGGACAGAACAATCGTGATAGGTTAGCATATCTTCCATTGAAGACAAAAGTCACATTTATTGATAATAGATATGATTTATCTTTGAGTATGGGACAACTCAGGAATCTATTTGTTATTCATTCATAGGTAAGATTAAGGGCAGTGTGGTGTTGGTGGGAAATTTATTGTTGAGGACATCCAACTGTTCTTTTACAAGAACATTGCTTTTAAGTATATCGGCGCTTTGAAAATAAAGAACAATTGATAAATATTAAAGGTAAACAAACATTTAATGACATTTGATCCATTTGGGAGGAAGTCGACGCATGATACATCCCGAGATCTCTAAGTGGAATCCCTGAACCCAAATAGGATAGTTTAGGTTGCACCTTTTGATCGAGATCTTTAAATCAGATTGTTAGGTAGGATCAGAAATTAAAACGGAACATTGACTCTTATTCGCGTCCAAAATCGATGACAAGATAATCTTTTAGATCAATGCTGAAGATATTACAAGATTTTTACAGGTGTGGTGTTGTGCAGAAAGTGATTTTCTAACGATTGTTTTCATTCCTTTACAAGAACATTTCATTTTTATTTGATATTCCTACTCCTCTGTTTTCTCAAAAGACAATTCCTGGTGGCTCAATGTAATAACCATTGATCAATATTTAATATCTTGTGAAACTAAAGGAGAACGGCGGCATAGTGCAATACATTGAAATATTTGCGTCCAAAAAATACTTCGTCACTCGAGAAATTTTCTTTGCCAAATGCCTAACGATTTCCCCAATTTCATCAGCAATCTTTATAGAGAAGCGATCAAACCATTTCTGGCTTCGTAAAGGCACACTGTCACTTAATAATGTGGATAACATTTTCTGTGAACTTTCAGAAATTTGAAATTTGAACACTCAAGAAATACAGAATTTCTCTCTTTCTTATAAATTAGAAAGCGCTGTTACATCTGCTCATCGTTCGTATTACTATATCAGTTTTGGTACTGTAGAAATATATACAGTATGGAAAAGACAATATAACCAATTAAACCTCGTGTAGATCTTAATATATAACGTTAATGCTGCGAGTAGAGCAAGGTAATCTTCTACAATTACTTACAATAACAGTAAAATTAATTCTTAAAATGTCAGGGCTGGATATTGCTGGTGCCAAGAATGAGGCTTTTGAGCAAGTGATTGATCAAAAAATCTCGTCTAGTGACTCCTTCAAGTGCAGTAGCTGACCGTTCGGTGACTCCTGCAAATTGTAGATTCTAGCGCAAATGAAAAAGAGACAGTCCAACAGTTCACAAACGTTCAATCCAGCCAAGACGACCATCTAACTGTAAATCTCTAACCTACCCAAATAACCACGGAGTGACAAACATCAGATGCTGTAAAATACATGAATGTCGAAGTGCTTCACATAAATGAACACAAATTTGCCATCCAATCGAAAACTTGTCAGTTACCTATCCGAAAAAATGGAAGGCCCTACCTAGCAAATGCAACTTTTAAAGCTTTCATATATCCTTTGATGTGAACTGTCAATGTTGGGCTAAAGACCTGTTTAACAGGAAGAACTTTGTGAAAAGAATCGAAATTGAAAGGAAATATAATTCTTATTCCTTTATGACATCGTACCTAAAGTAGAACAGTACATACCATCTGCCCTTATTATCAATAAATAAGTACTCCCGCAGTACTTTCTTCCTAGGAAATAATTACTCCCCCAGTACTTATTACCTAGTAAAAATGTACTCCTGTCAAGAAAAAAGTACTCCCTGTGAAGCCATTCCATTGAATATTGAAATCCAATTTGGAATGTACGCTTGTTTATTCTTGTCTAGTTGCGGTCTACTTCGTTACTACTTATACCCACCATCCCCATTGTTGTTACGATAAAACAGATTACAAAAAGAACTTTATTGAAAATCTCCTTTTCAATTTGATCGGACTTGTTTGTATACTTTTTGATACTTCTTTGCGATAAGGGAGTACTTATTTCCTGAAGGAGTACTTATTTACTAGGAAATAATTACTCCCAGGAGTACTTTTTTCCTGGGAAATAATGACTGTGGAGTAATTATTTCCCAGTAAATAAGTACTGGGGAGTATTTTTTTAAGGAAATAGTTTTTTCTGGTGACACCGGACACCGTTCAAATACATACCAGTTGGTAAGGCAGTTCTGGCAGCAAAAGTTGAGGCCTCATTAACCATTAAAGTACAGACAAACAATCAATAGCAGGAACATTTGGCACTTCATTAACGGAGAACTGCTCCCAATGCAATTCATCCATGGTGGAAATACTAACTACAGTTCAATGAAATTTCAATTTCCAAAGAAGTTTCGCCTCAATATCCAGTGAATATATCAGATACTTTAGATTTTTATCAAAAAAGAGCCCTAAATATTTAAGTGTATTATAGGATAAAGTCCTTTGCCATTTAAACGATTTCAACCAAGATTCAGCTTTATGTTACAAACATATACCTTTCTAATAAAGGCAATTTCCACAATCTTCCCTTTTTCCTAATATTTCAAACAATTATCAATAGAAATCACATAATAAACTCATCTCATATATATCTCAAAACGGAATGCCTGCAATATGGTTTTTGTACGATTACAAAGCAAACCGTGGTAAAACTTCAGAGTGCCATCAATGACTAGACTCAACCAATCTCCTTTTTGTGTTTTGTGTCCTAGGATTTTTTTTGAAGTTTCGATCGTGTTGATGTATTCTAAGAATACAAAAAACCTCATGTGTTTATTATTTGGTAACTTTACAAGTGGAGGAAACCAATGGATGATCAAGGACAAAAATTTTGGGAAGGCTGTAAAATCTACATTCATAATAAAATGTTTCATCTAAAAATTTGTATTTCGTTATACAGGTGGTGAAACCACGCGGGCTGACCATACCCCTTCCCTCATTGTATAATAAACAAAAGATGGGGCCTTCCGCCTGTCCAGAGCCTTAAACTTAGATACAACCGGACTAAGCACTCATAACATTTGAGACCGTCATGAGCCGTGAAATGGTGAAGTTCTTCGGTAAGCTTTATTTAAGATTTGTAAGATATTATGTTTGTCCAATTATTTCTTGCAATGGTTAACCAATAAAAAGCGTTACTTTCACCAGGAAACAGGTATATACCTCTATGTACCTCTTCCCGCGTGATTTATGATAAGTGACCTTATTTAAAAAAAACAAGAGGCCCATAGACCTTAAGGTCAGCAAACTGTTTGCACAAAAATAAAGATTATAATCACTTTACAAAACAAAAGACTGGCTTTCTAAAATACAGCTTGATTAACATCTGGGGGGTATGCTAAGGTTGAGGCTGGTTAACGAGGAAGAGGGGGAGGTGATACTACTGTTGACGTCAACCTTCACAATTTTCAGAACCTTGATTTTTCTAATTTAGTAAAAGTTTCTTATGAAAATGTTTACACTGAATGTGATCTTGATGTGGTCCGTCGTGGCGTGGGAAAGCCCTTCCGTATTGCTTTTGTTGGCTCTGTTCCGTTCCGTTTTTTCGTTTTTTTTCACGCACGTAAAACAATCAGCACAGATGGCGATTGAAGAGAGGGAGGGGGCAACGCAAAGTTGACGCAGGTTGACAGAGAGGGAGGAAGGTCAAAAATCTTGAAAAACTGGTTGTGAACAATTGTGAACAATCCCTTACAAGCAAATCTGAAATAATATGTATTGAATTTAGTCTCTCTACGAAAAAACTAATCGTTTTTGTTTTTTCTTTTACTTTGTTTCAGCGCTTCGCTAATAATGACCAGCTATTTGTTTCTTTTATGGGCTTTGCTGATCAAACATTTGTGATATTTGAAAAATTCAACTTGTACCTCAGCAGCTTGTTCTTTAGCCACTTCGTTAATTAAAATCTTAAGCGCCAATTGCGATCTGGTTGACATTCCTAGGTATGAAAAGTGTGTGCTCTTAGGAATCCATTAATTATCAAGACTGTGATAAACCTCTAATATGCCGGTGTGCGAGAGTTGCTAAGTGATATTAACGTCTTAGCAACATCTTATAGATTATAACCCCTGGAAGATCGATGAATGATTAAATAATTAAAAAATAATTAATACAATTCGGTTTTGAACTACTCAAGCAAGCAACCGCACAGCAATGAGCCATTATTATTTTTCGTTTATTTTTTCCTGAGTTTTTAATACCTAATCGCTTTTTAACTTCTGTCCTTTTTAGAACAAGTGGTGTGACAGATTGGTAACACTTGTATAAAGTTATTTAAAACTGAAAGAAAGTTGTAAATACGAAAAAAAAATTATTTCCTAATTCATCAAACTTCATGATCACGATAACGTCCGACACTTTCAAAAATAATTGTTTTCGGCCGGAATACTCCTTAAAGATTTTCTATTGGTTTGGTGAATTACTACTGATTTAATCTAGTTAATTTCTTTGTAAGGTATTGTTACTTAAGAAGATAATGGTGAAGTATCAAATACCGTAAGAAATCGTTTTGCATGCTTTTATTGTTTGTAATAAATGATTAGGAAGACCGTGTAATTGGTTGAAAAAAGTTACAAGATGTAGTCAACAAATAACTTACAGATGGATTACCTTACCATGAAACTTATTTAATAGTAAAATACTTAGGGGCTGTTCATATGGAGGTGAGCTGGCCCGGTTAACCGGGCTGGCTCACTTGAATGAGATGAAATTCACCCAGCGTTCATATGGCTTTTCTCATCCCACTTAACCGGGCTGGAGAATGTTTTTTAAATCACGTAAACAATTATTCGAATTTCGACGCGTGCGCACTTGTCTAAAATCTATCCTACTAAGCCGGGCTGGTCTGTTCATATACATGGATAGCGCTGTATCCGTATATCGAAAAGGCAAGAGACCCTGGGTTCGAGGTTGGAAAACCTTAAATATTCAAATGCAAATTGATAGCAAATGAATGTTTACATAATCAATAAAAATAGGTTTCGGTTCATTCAGTTGACACAAACAAAACGCTACGCTAATTAACTCTCGTCATACTTATGGACAACAAATTATGGTGCTAATACTCTATGTTTATGCAACCATTATATTACAAAATAACTGACTTTAAAGCCACAAATGTTTTTTTCATTTGGCAGAAGCAAAGGATGGAACATAACTCTAACCTTCTATCTCGGAAGACTGCCTCTCCTAGATTTTGAAGTTGGTTTTCAGCGGATGTATTAGGTGAATTTATAATTTTTTTATTTAAAAGTGGTCATCATTGTTACTAAAAGCTGCAACGACGTTCTTTAGCGAATTCATGTTAAAGTGGCTCAAATGTGGAGGTCCCATGGTCGCCTTGTGCAGAGTTTTGGTGATCATTCAAGTGTGTAAACCCATGGCTTCTTCTAGTTTATTCATTGGCAATGTGTGAAGCCAGTGTTCCTTAGGCAAATTTTCTTCACTTAAAATGAGCTAGAGCAACTAGATAGATAAATAGCTATAAACTCAGTCTATCAAAAACGGGAATTCTTAACATCATGGCGCGCTCCCAACCTTGAACCAAGGATCTGTTTCTTCGCCGCTAGCCTATCCGTCCGTGGAATCTAGGCATAGGATCTGTGGGAATCCCGTCGTCCTGATTGGCGTGGCTCTCTCTCTAACTCAAACCTCAAAGGGGAAAACAAAATCGTTCGAATTGTTGAGAGTTCAAGTTATAGAGAGTGATATTGTTAGGTTTTAGCTTGAAGGGACCCACTGATTCAGTTCGAATTATGGAGAGTTCGAGTAATGGAAAGTCGAATTATAGAGAGTCCACTGTATTTTATTTGCTGTTCTGGGTTATTATATGAAAATTCATTATGTAACTGATTTGGGGTCACGCACTGGCCTAACTCCCCTGACCGCCCCTGTTGTAAGATAATAGTTTCTAATGGTTTGATAAGCTACTAATGATTTTAGGTAGTTAATTTATTGTATTGTTTTGGTAGTTAAGAAAATAAGATGAGCGTACGGAAAGTTTCTTTAATAGATCGATTATTTTTTGTATTATTGAAAACTCTTATCGTGTTTTTGTCTTTCAATGCTATATTGTTTTAATTAAATGAATAGGAAACATAAGGGACATTGAAAAGCATTTAAAAAAGATTGCCAACAAACATGTTACAGATAAATTATCTGAAACTTATTGAACAATAAAATATTTTTAAAAAAATGCCTTCTTCATCTAAAAACAGAGGTGAAAACCATAAATATTCGTTGCCATGGAGCAATAGTGATGCGGTATTGATTGTTGAAGACACGAAATTTCACGTACATTCATTTATACTTGGTTTGGCATCACCAGTGTTTGAAAGTATGTTTAATGGAAGTTTTAAGGAAGGAAAAAGTATGAAAGTCAATCTACCTGGAAAAGACAAAAGATACATTTTGTTAATGTTGGATTTGATCTATCCTGGAGTGCATGAAATCCCAGGTATTATTTTTTTTTATTACATGATGACCTTGATTGAAGAGACGCGTCCTTTCTTAAAAAAGAAAAACGGTTTCAATCTATATTTCAATCAAGTTTCGCAGAATTATGTCAATATGGAAAAGTTTTATACACCAAATGAGCATCAGAATCTGCCTTCATGATTTACCAGGATAGGGGTCAGCCCCTATTTATGATTTACCAGGATAGGGTGTCAACCCCTATTTTGGATCAAGTTTTCACATCGTATCACCAGAGCTTAATTGCATCTGCAAATATTACTGAAAGTCAAATTTCAGATAGTCAATTATTTGATGAAAATCTCAGTTGATTTTAATTATAATTTCCCACAGGTGTGTATCACATTTGGCCGTTATCCTATTTAGGCGTGTAAGAAGTTACTACAACCAGGGGTTCGGTTGAACAGGGGTGAGATCACCATTAAACTCAATAGGTGTATATGAAACATTTTCTGATTGTCATCATAACTCATTTGTGTAACAGCAAAATTATAAAAAAAGTCACCTCTTTAGATGAGAGAGATTGCCAATGGTTACTTCAACTATCGTGAGAATACGATATACAAAGTATAACAGTATTCATTGATGACTTTTTATCAAAAAAAGCTGTTTGTTCTCTGGAGCACTTAAAAATGGCAGAAGAATTTGGACTACAATGCACTTTGAAAAAACATATCGATTTTTATGTTAACGAGGATCAACGTTCCTTCGTTGGCAATTGGAAAGATATTAGCAGCGACACGAAGTTGGAGATAGTTATGGAAAAGATTTCTAAGATAAATTTTAATAATTATAACAGTGCAAAGCAATATTTGGGACAAACAGTTTATGCAGTCAATATAAAAGAAAATATTAGGGGATCTTTGGAAGCAATGACGACACTTTATTCAGAGAATAAGTTTTAGAGTTAATACTACAAATTGTCTTAATTTTTGACCTTTCATTCATTGAGATATTGATTTTCCCAAAACCCTTTAAATGTCGATTTTGTTAGACATAGGAAATATTTGGTAATATGTCATAGAAGAAAGTTATTTGCGTAAGTTTGCTCACATCCCCCATAGGGACACTAAGTCGATCGTTAATGTTGTACCTTTTGTTTGGGAGATGTAAATTGTTGTTTCTGGCGAAGTATTTGCAAAATGCCAAATATATGCAAAAGCATCTATAATGAGAAAATCTTTTTGAAAAAGAAAATTGCAAATATTTTGGAAAATGGTTATTACCATGTGTACTTGGGTACAAGGAAAGCTAGTGGACAATGAACGATACTAAATTGTATATATTGTATATATATTGTATACCGTTTTTCACTGTAGCATGTTATCAATTTGGGACTATGATATGATATAATATAAATATAATTCAAAGGGCTTCCTCCTGCTTCCTACTTCCTTCAACACCTAATAGTAATAGCGAATATAGCTTAATTTAGATCTCTTGATGCTGGGTACCTTTTATCCTTCTCAAAACTAGCACGCACCATTCTCGTACCTTGGTTGTTTCGCCGTTTTGATAATGTCTGTTCTATTGATAGTAAGAAACCCTAGGTTTGAAGTTGCTTACCAATAGAAACAAATGGGCCGTAAACTAGATTTTGGTTTTCATCCAAAACGGCACCAATAATTTGGATCAGAATATTTTCTGTGGTATCTACTAAGCTTTGAGTAGAAGAAAGTCCTTAGGTTTCAACCGCTTTTTATGCTGAAAAGTAATGGAGAAAAGCTGTCATGTTCTGAGCTTAGGGGATGATGTTTTTAAATTGGATCTTATCTGTTAGAGTAGACTCCTTCGATCATCAGCTTACAGGTTCAGGACTTTTTATCTGAACGAATAAACCTTGTTTACTTTTATTTATATGCCACTTGAAATGCAACAGCAAGCCAATATATTTTTTTGCAATTTTCTTTACCAGAATTCCAAGTTCTTGAGTAGTGACATGCCGTGTTGCAAGTCACTGCGAAGGAGTACATTTCTATAGAAAGTCACGCAAGTATACGCACTTTTTTCAGTAAAAATCCTCTTCGTCGCAGTGACTTTTTCTCACCGGGATTAAAAAAATACAGTTACAACAGATGTTTACTGTTACAAGAAGTTAGCGCAGTAGATCGCACCCACACGGGCGTTATAGTGTTTCGTTAAATGAGTAAGTTTGTTTAACTTTGTCACAAGCAGCATTATTCAATGAACATAGAAACAGTGAGTAACACAAATTTTACCCGTCAATGTGTCCGATATACTTTCAAAGTTCTTTAAAATAGTACCACATATTTTCGTAACACAATTACGCATTGCTAGTAAAGAAACACATACAGAACATGCTTACTTTTTTGTGAATTTTTTCAAGATCTCCTTAAGTTAATGAATTATTACTAATATCCTGAGAAAACTAGCCGTTTATACAAAGTAATTTAAACGAGGGAACCAATCATTCGCTTACTCCATTCACCATACGAAATTTTGAAATGATGTAGCACTAGCATAGCTACTGCACATTTCTTAAAATTGATTGTTACTAGGTTACTAGGTTACTAGGTTACTAGGTTACTAGGTTGCTGAGTTGTCCTCCACTTTATAACTAGGTACTACAAATAAACAATTGAAACGCACACAAAGGCTTTCAAGACGGAACATAACTATATATATTTCCGATTAATGCTTAGCGAACAGATTAAGCAACATTACTACTAATGTCTGACCTTGCTTGCTTACAAAAAGAAAAATGTGTATTGAGCTATTACATCCCGTAATTCTAAAGCTTTTTCTCAGCATTTTGTTGACCTCATCTTGAAGGTACAATGTTTAGAAATATCCCAGTATGATCAGTATTTCGTCTACCAAACTTAGGTTTCCTTGGATTTCCTATGTATCAACTAGTTTTTAACATCACTTTTGAAGTATTGAGTATTTAGTATCAATGTGTTTTTCGAACCACCTTGCTTTCAGTGCCCTGTTGTTCCAGTTAATTCGTACATTCACCTGACCTATAAAAATAAACTATAATGATAGACGCCCTACAAATAGGCACTGCAAAACGAGACTTAGAAGAGCTAGGGTGTATAGCTCACTTGGTAAGACGGTTGACTTGTAATACATGGGTGACAGTTGGTAGTGGTTCAAATCCTGGCACTGTGGAATGCTAATGTGATATGAAAAAGTAACATATGCAACGAAAGGTATAATGAGATATATATGTGCATGATATGATGTAATGAACAAGTGCCTCAAATAACATAAATAAAAAAAAACCACAATCACCTATCAGTCTAGTATGTGCAAGTTCTCTGCCTTAAAATCTTAGGTATAAATTCCTGGTGGAGGCCCACATCAGTGAATAACACTGCCAGTTCCCCCCGGCCTCGTTAAAATAAATTCAAAAAAAAAAAAAAGCTATAGTTTAAGTTAGTACATTATTTGTGGGGATGTTACCAATTATGGTGAAGACTGTGTACGCCTCCAGATTAGGTGATTTCCAACGCCATCCAAAACTTTTAAGAGTTGTACGATGAAGATAGCGTGAATAGAAAATTATAATTATAAGTCTCCTTTCCGTTGCAGATGCAAACGATTTTTATCCTAGAAATTCTAGTAACAGGTGTGACCATTCCCAACGGAAAGATTAGGAATTCTGAAAAAATTCTAATTTGGAAAATGAACTTGCAGAAGAAGAAAAATATTTATGCCGTGTGATTCTGGAGTTTGGTTGGATAAATCTAAATGTGACTTCCGAAAGGTGTGCTATCATTTTTATGAAATTCCAAATAGTTTTCGACAATTATGACGTATTTATTTATAAGAATGGTGAGATTGCCGTCCGTGTATGGTAAAGGCAAGAAACCCAGGGTACGAGGTTGTCTTATCACGCACCGGCGTTATTTTAATCAAAAGCATGGCCAAATATTTCTTTATATTTTTGCAGGCTAAAATAGTATTGTTACGTCAGCAATACAACCTCGAACCCAGTACTTCTTGCTTTTTCCATATAGGGCAGAAGTTCAAAGTTGGTCAAGTTGGTTCTTTTCGACCAATTTTATTCTTCTTTGTAGTTTTAGTCGATCTACTTTTACTTTTCAGATTTTTTGGGCCTCGTTTCCACTGATGCAGTTTTATAGTTTAAAATGTTACGTCTGCGTTCTGATTAACGTTGGTGTCAAACATCGATGGTACTTTGCAAGAAAGTTCTAAATTAGCTATTCTCAGTCATTTTCATTTTACATAAACAAATTTGGCTTGGTCCTTATTTCTTTAGTCAAAATGATAAGGCTAAGTCTGAGACTTTTAAGATAAGTATACCGTGTAACTTTGTCTATTGTTGGTGTGCATAGCAGCTTATTATGCCTACGTAATAAAGTGAGTGAACCTAAGGTTCAAGAACTTAATAATATGAGGGTGGGAAAAATTCAAGGATATATGTTCACAAGTTTTAAGCTAACCTTGCCTGGATAAGAAAGCTTAACATTATGTGTAGTGCTCAGTATCCTGCCGAAATCCAACCCTCCTAAAACAATTTCAGCTGAAAGCATTGCTGCAAGAAACCCTGGGTAAGAGGTTGTGGTGTAACGGTGAAATTGTTAGAGATACAATTCCCATAATGCAATCTTCTGATTACGAGATTACTGTTTAAAATGGCTGTGAAGATATTATTTTGTTTCGTGAAATACTTGCCATTGATAATTTTTAATAATTCTTTTCCTATTGCATTATGGTACAATATTTTGAGAAGATAAGCGAATTCCCAGAATTCTAAGTTCTTGAGTAGCAACATGAACGCCGTGTTGTAAGTCACTGCGAAGGAGAACATTTCTATAGAAAGTCACGCAAGTATACGCACTTTTTCAGTAAAAATCCTCTTCGTCGCAGTGACTTTTTCTCACCGGGATTGAAAACATTTCTATGAAGACGCTAAGAGGTTGACCATATGGATCACTTTTTATCACGATAGGGTGAGATGAAAATTGTCCCGGGACAGATTTTGCATTGCGATCATATGAGATTTTTGTCCTGTTTTGATGGGGTGAAAATCATCCTGGATAGTTTTAATTTAAATTACTGCGCACGCGTAAAATATTATCTTGTCCCGGCTAGACGGGGTAATCGTGATCATACGGGGGAAAAAACACCTCGTAAACATAAACAGGGACCTCGATTGACATATTTTTTATTTTCCATATGATCAGAAAAATAAATCTAGCGAGAATTCCAGAAAAACTAGGATTTCATCACAACGTCCCGGCGGGGCGAGGATAAAAAACTCAATATGATCAGCCCCCTAATAGAGATACTGTGATGCCTATAAACACTTCAAATAAAGTGAATTAAAGTTTTCTATGTTTTACAATTATGAAATCCTGCTACACAAAAAAGAATATCTGAGAGTTTTAATTAACTCATCCTCGCGAGAAAAATCGTCAAAAATCACCACAACGAAGAGCATTTTCATTGAAATTAAGTGTATATTTCTGTAGAAATGCACTCCTTCACAGTGACTTGTATATATTTTGAAAGAATTGAAGATAAAAAACAACAACACAAGATTAATTCGATTTTTTGAATTTCTATTCATACTTTGATCTTAACATCATTGATAACTATATGTTATGAAGGAAGGTTGAAACCATAAACACATGTGTGTGTTTATTTTTTGAGAAAATGATTCGAAGCAAATATCAGGAGCAGTGTTATTTCCAGCCATGGTTTGATAGTGATGCTGTTCTCGTGGTGGAGAACACCAAATTACACGTGCATTCAATTGTGCTTCGCATGGCGTCGCCAGTTTTTGAAGCAATGTTTAAGACTGTGTTTTTGGAAGGGCAAACGAAAGAAATTAAACTTCCTGGAAAGAAAAAAGGAAACATTATCAGAATGCTGAATTTTATATATCCTGGAAGAAGAAATGAAATCCAAGGTGATGAATTTTCCTTATCCCAGTGAGCAAAAATCTCAAAAAAGTCACCGCGATGAAGAGCATTTTTGTTGAAATTGTGAGCATATTTCTCCAGAAATATACTTCATCGTAGTGGTTTTCAAAACATTTCTCCACCAGGATAATATGTGCATGCACTTGTCCAAAGTACTCATAAATAAACAAAGGAATGTCAGGTCGTAAAAAATTCGAAAAGTGAACGAGACTTTATAGCACATGCAAGCACGTGCCATAAAAATAATAATCACGAGAGTGTACTCCATCACTGAGACTTTTTTGCTCTCCACCACCATCTTAAATTCCTAAAATTTACAATTAGATTTACACATAGATATTGAGCAATGTAAAGATCTGCTTCCGCTTGCAAGAGAATACGATTTACCAAGCATCAACCAGTTGGTCGATCATTTTCTTTTCATGGACCGCTCGTGTTCGCTAGAAAATTTCATACTTGCTGAAGAATTTCACTTGGTGAGAACTTTAACAAAACATATCAGCTTCTACAGACAGAAATATGACAGAAATCATCAAAACATTGAAGTTATCGGTAGCAAATGTCAAATTGACGTTGTCTTGAGAATATTAAGTGAATTCCAAGATTAGTGAGCGTGTCACACTAAATCACGTATACCAGAACCGTCATGAAAACGTCAATGGGTTGTGTGGAAAAATTTCACATCTCCTCAAAGCATCTAGAGCCTACAACGAACAAACTTCGTGCAATATGCGAGATAATTGCAATACACAACAGGGCAACTTTAACATCAATTAATTTTTATATTATTGTGTATTTTTTAGCAAATGTAAAACAGGCTTTAAAATGAATGACCGCATTTCTGAATAAAAGTTTGATGGAAATGACATTAATGATGCGAGGTACACCACTTACATATTGTTAATTTTTTGTGACATACTTTTGTCCTGCACAGAGGAAGTACTTGATTATTAGAAATGTTGTATTTCTTAAAGATTTCAACATTGGTAGTTAGCTAGTGTTACTAGTCGATGTGCTTGAAGGTATGAACACGCTTTTTTTTCTAAATTGCAGTTGTTAGGAAATTCTAATTTTAAACTATTCAAAGTTGTACTAAAATAACACGTGGATAGTGGACAACTTAGAACTCAGGCGTTGACACACTTTATTGACCAACTGTAGATTTTTTTGCGTCAAATATGCAAGAAATCTTGAGTGTGAAGTTGTTTTTTCTAGACAATAAGTTTTTCAAGGTGATTTGATTTTGTTTTATGTTAGTTTAAATGTAGCCTTAACTTATCAAATAAACTCGATAAACTCAAGAGGTTTGGATTTTTGTGATTCGCAATATTGGAAAAAAAGAAAACATAACCGCTAAAACATTAAAGTCTGTTCAAAAAATATGTGCACTAATTTCAGTTACCATGTGGAAACCAGATTTAACAAATTACATAAATTCCCTTGAGCCTGGTTTTTATATAAAAGCTGAAAAGAAAACATAACCGCTAAAACATTGATAAAAGTTTCAACGTGGAGTATTTCTAAATGATCCCGTTGTTTACATTTGCTAATTTAAGCACCCACCTTTTCACCCAACAAACGTTACGTTTGGAAAGTGTATTTTTTTCTCCATTACATTAGTGTGTGTTTAGTTTAAGTTTTGGCAGAAAATGGTTCAAAATTTCTGAATACTTTCATGGCATAATTGTCTTTATGGTACATCAACTTAGTATGCAACATCAGGTGTTTGATAGCTGGATTATCGAGACACATTAAAAAACAGTGTATGTCACAAATGAATATATCTGTTACGGGGGGAATATAATGAATTGGGAATTATGCATATTCCACGGTTATTATGCATAACAACCCTAACTCTTACCGCAACCCCAACCCTATTGGAAATTACGTAAAATAACTGGTTAATAACAAACCTCGTAACATACATAAATCATTTGTCTCGATAACTGTGTGCCATGACCCTATCAACATTACGAAATACGTTTTAAATTGTTTGTTCATGCTGCCATAGGAACAAGTGTCAATGTTATTTTATCATCCAACCTAAAGGATCTTTGAATTTTGATTGGATTAAAATTAGGAAAATCGTGTTATATTTTAGGTATGTTTATACAGTCCATAACACTATTATCACTATAATTAATAGAACTTCTTAATAATGATAAAAGTAAACTTGAGATGAAGGAAAAATATCTTTCTAATAGCGCAGTATATTTGGTTTTGAAATTACGTTTGCGTAACGTGGAATACGCATTGTTGTCTTGTAAAACACAGGACCAGAAAATTCGACAAT
Source organism: Turritopsis dohrnii (assembly GCA_027922465.2). NCBI lineage: Eukaryota > Metazoa > Cnidaria > Hydrozoa > Anthoathecata > Oceaniidae > Turritopsis > Turritopsis dohrnii. The sequence continues at coordinate 35,829 of BQMF02000743.1, read as the reverse complement.
ATTCAAAAAAATGAAGGTTATCATAACTCATTTTGAGGAACGATAACAAGATGTTTAAAATCCCTTGGAAAGGCCTAGCCTAGCTACACATTATACAAATTCCATTCCTATAAGACAAACACTAGGCTGTTATTGCGTTATTAAAATTGAGATGTTTTGTTTACAAGACCTTGTTTGTTTTTTAATCACGTGTTACTGACGACAGTAAATTATCACGTTAAAAAGTGTGACTTGTGCATAAGTGAACAAAGTGCATTTTCGGTAAAGACTTTCGAGCATACCAGCATGCTTCGCTTCTTAAGACAAGCACTGGTGTAAGGTAAAATGTTTGAAAACGAGGCTGTACGTTCCAGTGAAAACACATTCTCTTTAGTGTGATGATAGTACACATTACGATAGTCAGTTCACTTCCCCGATATAAAAACTGCAGAACATCTCACATTTCGTTTGAGTAAACATGACTTTATGTCTTTTTATATGCTTTCAAAAGCACAACATTCATTATGACAGCAAACATTCTCAAATGTCAAAAAATAAGAGCTTATTTCAAAATTTTGTTCTTACAACACTTCATGAAGTTTCTTGTTTCTCCAAGATTTATTTGAGAATGAACACTAGTAAACAAGGTATATTGTTTCTTTGCGTGTATATCATTTGTTGACTTTACAGAATCGAAAGAATTGAACAGCAAAAAAAAAAAAAAAGAAGAAAATTACGAAAACAGCAATATTGACGCATCATCATGGTCCTTTCAACTTTGAAGACAGCTTTCGGAAAACATCCTTTTCTTGCTAATATAGCAACAGTGACGTCATTGTTTGTAACTGCAGATGCTACATGTCAATTTATGCAAAATAAAGGATTAAGTAATTTTGATTGGATACGTAACAGGAATATGGGTAGTGTTGGATTATGCTATTATGGACCTTTATACTTTTACTATTATCGAGCTCTGGATCGAAAGTTTCCTGGGAAGAGTTCTAGGGCTATTGTAACGAAGTTGCTTATAGATACTTTGATTTTCACTCCACCAAGTTTGACGTGCTTTTACTTAGTAATGGGAACTTTTGAAGGGAAATCGATGGAACAGAAGACAAATGAACTCAAACAAAAGTTTCTTCCGACCTACGTCACTGCTTTAACGTTCTGGCCCGCGGCGCAGTGCATCAATTTCACGTTCATTCCTGCGCCATTGAGAGTCGTTTATGTATCATGTGCAAATTTCATCTGGCTGGTTATGTTGTCTTACATCAAGAACCAACCACAATTGCCCCCAATTTTACAAAAAATCGAGAACTTAACCAGTGGAAGTAAAATAGAGGAGAAGCAAGCATGAATGCTCGACGAAGTAATATTATATTTACTGAGCAATCTGTTGATGATCTGTTGAATGGGACAGTACAATTTTAAGGATCGTCACTGAGTAATAAGATCATTGAAAGTAGAATACTCAAAATACTTTTGATTCATTTGTCCTCATACTAAACACTACCACCATTTTGTCCGGTCTTTTGTTGTTTCCCTTATACTGAACATTCTTGAAGTTTTTCTTTCCTTGCTGCTTCTCATATGCTTCTAGCCCTCTCCCCCGTTCTATATTTCAGTTTATTGTTAGCTGTAGGGATGTTGCTCATAAAATACATTGGACATTGGAAAATATTACTGTATAGTTACTCTCTGTGATTCGAACATCGAAGGCATCGAATAAATGATTCGGTTTAGGGAAGGTTCGAATTACAGAGTTTAATTACAAGGAAATGATAGTTGAACGGATCATAAAATTCGTTCGAATTATGGAGGTTCGAATTATAGAAAGTCGACAAAGAATTCACTAGGCTGTTCCCATAATTCCCTCAACTACCACAATGCAACAGAGCTTCCTTTGAGATTACTTTGAACACTGTTCTCAATAGCTGTGAAAACATTAGGTTTGTTCGTGTTCATTATTCCATGAAGGCGTATAAAATGACTTTTTCTCATCGCCTTACGTGATTTGTATGTTTTGTAACATTCCAAAACCATTTTATATACAAGTTATGTCTAGACTTAAGTACATTCAACTAGAAACGGAAATTTGGAAAGTTCATATATAGATTTTTACGTTTTTGAAAACAGAGAAAAGAAATTAATAAGGAAAGAATTTTGCCTTATACTTGGTGCTATACATTTTTCTTTACGACATAAATACATGCTATTAGCGCGTGTGAAACGTGGGTGCACTAAAGGAAGAATATCTATCCTTTTAGCCTTTGTTTTTAATGCGACACCACTGGCTTTACAAAAAAGAATAATTCGACAAAATCACCTTTCTCATTTTACTTGAAAACCCGTTGCAGAACCCGTTTGTTGTTTGCAGCCAGTAAATGGCTCCACATGAAATGCTTGGTGTAAATCACGTTTCCAGTGAATAATCAAATCAATTTAATCATTACACAATCCCTGCATAAATGTGTTAAGAGGTTGGAAGAGGAAGGGCGGTGGAAGATTATACTAGCAAGTCGTTATATAAGGCGTTATATAAGAACGTTATGTAAGAACTTCATTATTAAACGTGTGTTTTCAAATGTTCAATTATCAAACAGTGGGCGGATGATGAGGGCGGAATTGGGGTGAAAGAGCAAGGGCGGTAGAAGATTGCATTAGCAAGTCTTGATATAGGAACGTCATAATCAAACATTTGTTTTCAAATGCTCAATTATCAAACAGTTTTTAATTTTCATTACTGCCCGTGTATGCACAGCAGGTGATCTTTTCACACATGAATGAATTTACATTATGCGCAATATGAAAAAGGGAAGCGGAAATACATAATTTATGTAATAAAAGCGAATTTTGGACCAGTATATTTGCCCTAAAGAAATTAGTAGAAGATCAAACTGACGTCGAATTTAGAGATTTGCAATTTAAAGGAGGGGTAGCGCTTCACCTCAGATAAAATGTTGCCCTGCACACTTGAATTTGGCTAACGGTATTTATACGGCAAAGCATGTGAGCAAGAAAATCTTGCAAAATGAAAATACGTATAATTTTGAATGCGGTGGTTTTATTTGTAGTAGCTGTATACACAAAATGTCAAGAAGACGAGGAAGGTAACTTCTATGTTTCTGAAAGCAACCAGGTGCACCGTTCACACCAAAACAAACGCCATAACATAAGCAAACACACACGTTCAACTAATACAAGTATTGACATGACTTTTTCTGATGACACAAAACCTAGCATGACAGACAGACTGACGACGGGACATAATGAAGACCATGAGCGCAAGCGACGTGTCAAAACCGGTACATATACCAAGCGGCAATTCATCAGCGACCATAAGCATGCGAGGAAACATGTGATAAGAAAAAGGACAGGTAGAAAGGAAAGCGCTTTAAAGGGAAATTTCACGACGAGTAAAAAGTTTAAAAAAGAAGAAGTGTTTGTGATTGATCCTAATGATATGGATGATAGCGACCCAGAAACCAACTTTGATAACGATGGACAAGGTGCATCTGACGACAATGATATCCCGTCGTTTGACGATGATGATGAAAGCGTGCAAGACGTCACTGGTGACCGAAAAGGCAGAATCAACCACGCAGCTGAGGATATCATTATTGATGAAGACAATACATTGCCTACATCTAACAACAATTATGTAATCAACCCAACACAAAAACAATCCGATAGCGATGACGATGACATAATAAGCGATTCCTTAAAAGATGGCTCTAATACTCAATTTCTGGAGAACGATCAAATGATCAAAGCAAATGAAGATAAAGGCAACTACGTTCCATTTTATAAAACGTCACCTAAAAGTCCTTCCGTTGAAACAGAGCAATTTTCCAAAACCATCGCGAGTCAAATCACGCCCTCGTATGACTTACAACCTCATAAGGTGAATTTCTTCAAGGATAAAGCCCCCACACAAGAAGATCCCGCCATAAGGAAAGTTCTTCCATCAGATTACGCCATTGATAAATCTATTTCCAGAGCAATTAAGGCGCAAATGGATGCAGATACTGATTTGAGTGCTTCAGCTGCAAACGCCCAAATTAAGCCATTTTTAACGGAAGGCGTTAGTAACTCTACAGCGATTGGTGATTTTGCAAACATTGTGGAAGAAACAAAGAAAGTATCCAATGAAGCAAACGATAACACGATCAAACCAAACAGTATATTTTCACCAGTTGTTTCTGATGATAGGTCAGAGACCAAACTTCTCGAGAATATAGCCGAGAAAATCCACCCTATGGGCGCAAGCTTTGACAATTTGGATCAACCGATATATAAACAGGAACGGAATGATCCGAGCTTAGATGTTAATCCTGGGTTATCATCACTATCTTCATCAGAACAGCAACTTATCTCTTATATCGACAATGCTTTTAGGGCTAGGGATGTTGGAGCCGAAGTTGCCACAAAAATAATGATGCCTTCAAAAGAAGATACTGTCTCAGATCGGACAGTTGCTCCCTCTGAACAGCTACTAGACATGCTAGCTAAAGGACGTTTTGAAAAACCACTGCCTGATGATATTTTGAATAAGCTGTCAACGTTTGATCCCAATCGACTGTACATGCAAGAACAAGGCTTTTCGAATTTAAATCCGTCACTGTTTTCAAACAATTTCGCCAAAGTCGGTCAAGATTACATCCCCGTGCGTAACGTGGCTGTGAATATGCCGAAACCACAAGCAAAACCATTGCTAAGCAAACAAGAACTCATTAAGGCTCAAGATCTCATGAAATCAGACCCAGCTTATTTAGCTCAGAACTTACAATTACTTGATCCGAAAAAATTCCAAACTTATCAGGATTTGGGAAAAATTGGTGAAACCATACTTCCAGGTCACGTCCTACACTACAAACAAAAACCTGCCCCGCAGACAACACAGCCACCAGTCGTTCATCACAGATTGATACCACCGACGAAATTTCCACACGAAATTCCGGAAAGTATCGCAAAACTACTAGCCGAACATCGCGCCAAACAGAAGACCCCTCAAAACTTCGAGGATGCCCTGTCAGATGCACCGGATCATAATACTGTGGATAGATTTGTCCCAGAGAAAAAAATTGTATTAGCGGACGAAACTAGTAAGTTAAAGCCGGTTTCCAGTCTAATCGCTGTGGTCGCGCGACTGAGTGAACAGCTTTTTCATTCGTTCAAATGATTTGAACTACCAGCCGAATGAGATTGCTTCAGCCAATCAAAAATCAGTTCACTCATTCGTCGTGCGACCACAGCGAATGGACTAGAAACCGACTTTTAAGCAGGGTCTAGAATGATCTCATCGGGCAAACTTATTGAAAAACCACTACGGATGAAGGAGGACATTTTTATAAAAAGGCAAACTTCCATGAATAATCTATATACCCATCTCTGCTTGTTTGATCTTTGATATACCATTCTTTCTCCATATATGTCTGTTCTAAATGTGGAAAAAGTCTCCATATTTTTATTTTAGATTACAGTGGACTCTCTATAATTCGAGTCTTGATTACTCGTACTCGCCATAATTCGAACAGAATCATCTCGAACTCTCCATGATTCGAACGATTTTGCTTTTCCCTTCGAGGTTCGAGTCAGAGAGAGTCTGCTGTATAAATTTTTTAAGATATATCTCATTCAACAATTTTTACTCGTTTAAAAAGCTTGTAGAAGTGTTTGAAACAACGAGTCATAGACTCACTCTTTAACTCTGTTCAAAAAAAATGAACGAGAATCTGTAAGAGGGAAGTGTGTACCTACCAGTATTATGAACAGAACTTTCAACAATATTATTTCCATCATAGAAATCCAGGCAGAATGCAAATGGAACCCTTGTGAAAATGGAGGTCTTTGTACAGCACACCCTGAAAAACCCTACTGCTCGTGTAAACCGGGCTGGTTTGGAGACACATGTAACAGTAAGGCCCTTTCTACATCTTTCATTAGGAATGTTTCCTTAAAGGGATCTTGTGATGAGAAATTATTTTCTGAGACATGATAGAGCTCTAAAAATTGATCAACAAGCCTACCTACAGTTTTTTATAACTCTTTGTTGTTTCTGGATATCTCAATTTCGAGATGTTAGATTTGATTTATGCAACGCATAATTATGATGTAATCATTTAGTAGTTAAATTTTTCATCGCTTTTACTGATAATGAAAATTACATCTTTGTACTTTATTAAATTGATCAAGAATGATCCATTTCAGAAGTGAAATGATATGATGAAGTATGAACTAAGAATATTTAGTTGTTCAAAAGTTACACACGTCAACAGTATCACTCTCCTATTACATCATAATTATGCATTGCATAATTTGGTATTTTTAAATTGAAATATCAGCAAAAGGAAAGAGGAGGAAATTTTCAAAAACTTTTTGAGCTCTATTATGTACCAAATTATCATTTGTCGTCACAGGATCCCTTAATACAATCTATTTTAACACTTGTCTTTATCGGCGTTATTTTTCAAAAGTCCAAAGTTAAACTTTCTTTGATAAACGTCCGGCGTCGTCTCTTTAAACACGTCGTCACGAAAATTGCCGTCGCCATCACCGACGTAATATGGTCGATAATAAATAGAACATCATGAATTTTTGTTTGATTTTATAGAAAGAAGCTCTTGCTTCCCAAGCCCCTGCAATCATGGCACTTGTTGGCCTAACGCAGAAGGTTACACCTGTACTTGCAAGACGGGGTACAAGGGTGCAAAATGTGACAGTAAGTTCAATTTTCGAATTTTTGCAAACCTTTTTTCACTAAGTAAGAGGCTTTGGCAATTGATGACGAATTTCATCTCCTTAGTGGTTGACCGTTGCCATCCAAATCCATGCCTTAACAACGGCATGTGTACGGAAACAGCAGACAGTGTACAATGTGAATGCGCCATTGGATTTAAAGGACCTTTGTGTGCACGTAAGTGAAAGCATAGAAATTATTTGAGTTTGGAAAATTTATAATGAGAAAGTCTCAGTTGCTTGTCAGTTATTCCCCCAAGATTAGGGCTAGAGTAAGGTTAGGGCTAGAGTAAGGTTAGGGCTTGAGTAAGGTTAGGGCTAGAGTAAGGTTAGGGCTTGAGTAAGGTTAGGGCTTGAGTAAGGTTAGGGCTAGAGTAAGGTTAGGGCTAGAGTAAGGTTAGGGCTTGAGTAAGGTTAGGGCTAGAGTAAGGTTAGGGCTAGAGTAAGGTTAGGGCTTGAGTAAGGTTAGGGCTTGAGTAAGGTTAGGGCTAGAGTAAGGTTAGGGCTAGAGTAAGGTTAGGGCTAGAGTAAGGTTAGGGCTTGAGTAAGGTTAGGGCTAGAGTAAGGTTAGGGCTTGAGTAAGGTTAGGGCTTGAGTAAGGTTAGGGCTAGAGTAAGGTTAGGGCTAGAGTAAGGTTAGGGCTAGAGTGAGGTTAGGGCTAGAGTGAGGTTAGGGTTAGGGTTAGGGTTAGGGTTAGGGTTAGGGTTAGGGTTAGGGTTAGGGTTAGGGTTAGGGCTAGCGTGAGGGTTAAGGTTAAGTATTCGACAGTTAGAGGGTACTTGTCTACTTTAGAGGGTACTTGCCCCCGAAAAAAAAACTCAACCTTAATTTTAACTTTGTGTGGGAATAACCGACAAGTACCAAGCCTCATTTTGCTTGTCTAATTCATCCAAAGATTAGAATTTCATTTGTGGATACAAAATTATGTATAAAATAGAACAAATATGGCCCTTTCTATATGTTATTTATTCTTTCTAGTGGAATCAAAATGTGAACCTGTAAACCCCTGTTTAAACGGTGCAACATGTCTGGAGTACACTGACCACTACTATTGCGTCTGTTCCAGCGGTTTCCGTGGACAAAACTGTCAAGGTAATTAATAGTGAATAGTGCCTTTTATGAAATAGCTATTTTTACATCATACAATTATCAGATATTGGCGCAGTTATTGGAAAGTCTATTCAAAACTTGATTGGTTGAAAAATACATTCCACTCTCTATAATTTCGTAATTCGAACTCTCCATAAATCGAACCATTCATTCGCTCCCTTCCATGTTCGAATTCCAGGAGTAAACTGGGAATTAAAAGTCTAAAACGTCATCAACGATAATGAACTGTTTTAAAGTTCATAAGAAAACGTCAAGTCAGCAGTTTTCTACAAAGGAATCACCACTACGAGCAAAGGAATCACAACTACGAGCTAATCATTTGTTTACTTTTGTCAGTTGTTCGTTTCCAGACCCATTTTGTTATTTCGATCTTTGAAAACTTTCCCCTGCGGAAATCAGCATACTTTAGTTTCCTTTATAACATTTTCCTAAAATAACATGTACATCATCATGATAGAAGATGCTCCTAACCTAATATTATTTCAGAAACAGCTTTTACAGTCGAATCTCTATAATTCGAACCTCTATTATTCGAACACTCGGTCTGATTCGAACGAATTTTATGGTCCCTTCACCAACCATGTCTTGGTAAATGGATCTCCGTAATTCGAACTCTCCATAAATCGAACGTTTTTGTACGGTCCCTTCAGTGTTCGAATTAGAGAGAGTATACCTTAGTTAGTTACATATACATAAAAAAAGCAGATGAACATCTTATCAATTCTATTTCAGCTTTTATTGCGCCCACAAAAGCTCCGCCCACAATACCTGTCAAACACGAAGGTCCGCAAGCTATTCCGCCCCCTGACAACCTTCCAACATCACTCATGCACGAAATATTTACGGAGAAATATACGGATTCGAGCGGTAAGATAGTTACTAACTCTCGTGAATCATATGGACCAGTCAACGATGGGGGCAATTCGGCTGCCGGCATGGTGCCTCATCCAGTTGCTGTTACGTCACCGGTTAGTGATTCCCACAATCCTTTGAGTGATTCTTCTCACGGCGTTTTTGGTGAACCGACACACGGCAGTACGGTAGGAGCACCGAGTAGGGCCGATAAATTCATTATTCACAGTTCGGACGAGAAGAACGAAAAGCCTCGTAAAGAAAGTTCCCAGAAAAATAGTTCTTCTGACGCGATCATGGGTGAAGATGATCGCTATCAAACGCATCTTGTTCAAGTTGGCGATCAAAAGGAAGATCACCATTTAGGCGTTCATGTTGGCCAATCAATCCCAGAAACAAGCGATCCTATATCGCCTGTTACAAATCCACACCCCAGCGAAGCTGATGGTGAAAGAGGACAGCAAATAAATTCTGATAATAAACTTAGTGTCCAGGACGCACATGAAAACCATATGGCACATCTTAAAGAACAGTCTGTGCAAGAGGTTTATGTTGATCCTTCACATGCAAAAGATGAACTTCACCTTAACGAAGCTCACGGCTATGTGAACACTGACAGCACACAAGATGTTATTGTAAATAGTGCAAACACACGCTCAAGTTTTCCTCATAACATAGCCACACCCAGTGCAAGGAGTACACTACCTAGAAAAGGCATTTCAGAGGTCAATATATCTAAAACGAACTCAACAGTAGATATAGGTAATGGAGACACAAGGACTCATTTATCCAAACAGAACATTCATAAACTAACGAATAAGGTATACGAAGCCGGTCACCAGACCGCGTTAAAAGTTTCGAAACAAACGAAAGAGGAACACGATAAAGCGAATCGAGTTCTTGCGAAAATAAACCAGAAAATACAAAACGACACAATAGATATCAATCAAATTAATCCGAACTTTGTAAAACAGAAAAATGCTTACTCAGCATGGCGACGCAAAGCGTTGATAAACTTTCGAAAAAGATACCCGACGAAGCCATTGCCGAAAAACACGTTATCTCTCTCGAAGAATTCGTTATGTCCGAGTTTTTGTAAGCTATATTGTGACCCTTGGTGCGTAAAAATTGGTTGCTGCAAGACAACAAAGAATCAAGAGGCGTTATATAAAAAAATCGAGATGCAACACAAGCCACAAATCATGGGTAAGATTTCAATAGAATCGGGGATTAGGTCGAAAGCCGAGTTTGCCCACTTTATATAACCCGCGTTTACATGAAAAAAAAGAGACGAACTAAAGCCTCAACATGGGTCAAAACCCTCTCCCGGGCTGTGAACGCGGATCAACTTTTCTCATGTAATGACAATCAACGTTTTCATAGACTTTCCTAAGAAGGGTGAGATTGCTATAACTGTACTTTACAACCTACCCCAGATCCACTCGCCTCATATAATCTGGCCCTTGCATAAGCTCAAGGTTTACATTGGAAACCCCTATAGTATTTTTACGTCTTTTAATAGAACAGATACATTTTAGTATAATGTTCAAGTAACAGTATAACCTTCAGAGCGAAAGTTCCTTATGAATCATTTAGCCAAGTGTAAGCAGTGTAGTTTAATGGTTAAAATTTTTGTGCATCTCCCTGTGGGAGTCAAAAGATTACTGCGATGGAGAGCATTTTTATTGAAATAGTGTGTATATTACTATAGAAATGTACTTCTTCGCAGTGATTTTTCGAAATTGATAACTAAACAAAATAAATCAAATAAATTACCTTTTCTTTCCGAAACACCATTTCTAGTAATTGAATCTCGTGCATGCGATAGCTGTAACGAAAATGCTGACTGTGTTGGTAAAAGATGTCAATGTAAGACTGGCTTCCATGGTGATGGTGTCACCTGTACAAGTGAGTGAGAGCTTTTGTTTATTAGATGTAATCATCGCTAAATTCCATAAGTCAGAACAATTTTCGACACTTTTACGTTACCGAATCTAGAAATTTTGTTTACAAAACAGAAGGACTTAAACTTTGAGAGGTTTGGTATCGAAGTTGTCAGTGCCGTGACGTCATACATTTGCAGTTTCAACTGACAGGGTACTAAATCGAGTATCAACAACCTCGAACCCAGGGTACCTTGCCTTTTCTATATGCAGCAGAGAAGAAGGGTCAACTAGGGTTTCCTGCGCCACCATCCGTATATCAAATAGGCAAGAAACCCTGGTACCGAGGTTGGAGAGGAAAATGTGTAGATTGGGATTTCAGCGTTTCTGCAGAAGGCTTAGGTTAGCTGTCAAATTACATGAGAACTACCGATGTTAATTAAACTGACCTATAATCTTTGCGTTTAGTTGACAACTGCTTGTTATGTCATTTGGATGCTGATTGTGTGGGTGGCAGATGTGTTTGTAAGAAAGGGTTTTTTGGTGATGGTTACGAATGTAAAGAAGAAAGTAAGTCCCAAAACGATTGTTTTTGTTGTAGCAAATTGATTGTCTGTAAAAAGGCAGATTAATTGGGTATACTAAAGTCTATAAAATACGGAGCTAGTTGGGAATTTACTTTATATCTGTGGCTGATGTTTTTTTATCAAAATATGTCAGTGAACTGATTCATAAATGTTTTGTAATTTATCCGCTGATGTATTGCAAACAGTTTCCATGACAACATTCGTACACTCTCATTGGTCACAAAACAGCAACTAATGTTGTAATTATTTTTTTATCACGTGGTTTAAGTAAAACAGAATTATTTTTAGAGATTTCATATTCTGTCAAGATTCAAAGCCAACGGCGGAACTAGAGGGTAGTTGCAACTTGTGGAGAAGATCATCAACATAATTTGTGAATTCAATTTATATTACCAATGGGATTATCTGAACGTTTTTCTTTTATGGTTATATTATTAACACTCTCCTACACAATTTGCAACTACCTTCTAGATCGGTTACGGCGAAACAGGCCCAAAATGGTACCGCAGTAGTTCCATAGTACGGCTGTCAAATTTCTGATTCCAACCAGCATAATTCGAACTCCTTCTATAACTTAAATGAACTTCAAGATCCCTTCATTTCTTTGTAAACGAATGCCCGAAATTCGAACCTATTTTTCATTGTTCGAATTTCCTGACTGTCTTTATTTCCTGTTTATATTATTAGAGTATCAGCACTCCCTATGTTCGAAATGCCACAAAGAAGCAGACTGCATCGGAGGAGATTGTTTATGCTCCCGTGGTTTCTATGGAAACGGAAAAAGCTGCTGGCCTCTTCCCTAAACGTCATGTCTAGAAACCACAAAGAATGCTGAAGAAAGTGGTGTGAACACGGTCTTTTATCATGACGTTTGGATAACTTTTATATGATGGTCAACACGTCACGCTTTACTTCACACTTTCCATCAAAATTATGCACCTGTTTTATATATACTTTTAAAGTTCTTTAAAATAGTACCACATATTTTTGTAACACAATTATGCATTGCTAGTAAAGAAACACATATATAGAACATGTTCACTTTTTTGTGAATTTTTTCATGATCTTCTTAAGTTAATAAATTTTACAAAAGTCCTGAGTCAGCAGTTCTCTACAAGGGAATGTCCAATCAATTGAGAATGCCAATCATTTGTTTACCTCGTTTGTTCATCATATTGATGCTAGTCTTCGTTCCAGACCCATTTACTGCTCTGATGAGTGTTTCCAATGGCTGACAGTTCATTGTAGTTCAATAAAATTGCATTGTGGGATTGTGAAAAACTCATCACGTGTGAATTACAGACAACCTTGCACCCAGGGTTTCGTTTTGTTTGAAGTTGTCCATGGTGCCTGTTTCTGGAGAGCTTTTTTTTTTTAGTCAGACAATAGTTCTTTTCGGAGAATAAGTCAAGAGATAGTAAAAGGCCGATTCCAGCGCAAAAACGCGCACGCGCACACGCACACACACGCGCACACACATTGCGCTACAATCCGCCTATCTATCAATCAGCACCACCTATATCTATCAGTCACACACACGAAACACACGATTTTGGCGCAACCGATGACCCCATCAATCAAACCCCTTCTGCGCATGCGTCGAAAACTGTTGACATCAGCACTATCGTCGAAAACCGTCGAAAAGTGTTGACGTCAGCACTATCGTCGAAAACCGTCGAAAAGTGTTGACGTCAGCACTTTCGTCGAAAACCAACGAAAACTGTTGACATCAGCACTATCGTCGAAAACCGTCGAAAACTGCTGACATCAGCACTATTGTTGAATACTGCTAACATACATATTGAATGAGTCAGGGAAATCCCCTGACTCATGCGTCAGTTCTGTCCACTCGTAAAAAATTTCCAAGTTGAAAAAGTCTATATAATAAAGGATGTTGAATAACAAAACAGTTCGAGAATTGAGAACCCAAGCAAAAGAGCGTGGCTTTAAAGGGTACTATAAGCTTAGGAAGGCTGACCTCATCAATTTATTAGATGCTCCAGTAAGACCACCTAGGAGAGCTGGAGTAAGGAAACCTCTTAGACAAGTCACTATACATAGATACATGAAGCCTGAATACATGGACATTTTTGGGGTTGAAGAGATGATGAAGAACCGGTCAGTTGTAAAATCTAAACTCAACGAATGGTATGACTGGCTTGTGAGTTATGTACCAAAGTCAATTAAAGAACCTATACAGAACGCTTTCTCTAAAGCAAAAAGTGATATTTTAAAGTTGTACAACAATACAAAGGAAAAGCTTGGGCTAAAAAGTATGGTTGAAGAACAGGCGATGGAAGACACCAACAACACAAGTATGAGTGATGATTTTATACCTATGAAGCATAAGCATGCACTACATAAAACTTTCCGAAGCTTTCGTATAGCTGGTATAGCAAAAGCTGATGTTGATGGATACTTCACACGAGTGAGAGCAAATGTGGAGAAGTTAATGGAAGAGCAGGTTGAGGACATGGGGTCTGCTAAAGTACAACTCTCTCTATGGATCATGTGGAAGAAGCGAGTGAAGCTTTTAATTCAACTTGAAGATGATGATCTAGAAGGAGATAAATATGGATATATAAGGATAGACAAAGTCTTTAACAGCTTGATGATGAGAGTGTTCCAAGGTAGTGACATGAAAGAGATATTGGATGAGATGTTTGCATATATCAAAACCCAAGTAGAGCATCCTGCATTACCACAAAGCGGCTTCACCATCGATCACATCATGCACCTGGACGTAGACTTTCACAAGCTGCAGCTGATGAGAGGATCTTCATACATCGAACTACCATCCTGGATAGCGTCGAAAAAGGCAATCATCAACCCTAAAAACGATGATGAAGAATGCTTCAAGTGGGCTGTAATAGCAGCACTACATCATGAAGAGATTGGAAAAGATCCACAACGCATTTCAAAGCTACAGAAGTATGAGAATGAGTACAACTGGGATGGTTTGGAATTTCCTGTAGCAATAGACAAGATAGGAAAGTTCGAGAAGAATAATCCTAACATTGGGGTGAACGTACTATATATCGAAGAAAAGTCTACAAAGAGGAGGATCAACACCACACGAGAATCTAATCGTAACATAAGCGCAAAGAAGCAAGTCAATCTGTTGATGGTATGTGATAGAGAGAAAAATCACTATACAGCCATCAAGAATCTGTCAAGGTTGTTGGGTCAAGAAAACACAAATCATCAACATGCACAGCACTTTTGCATCAACTGTCTAAATGGTTTTCAGAATGTAGAGTCACGAGACAAGCACTATATCTACTGCTCTGGCAATGAACAAGTTAGAGTGGAGATGCCTGGAGAGAAGGAAAAATGGCTGTATTATAACAATGGAGAGATGCAGTTCAGAGTACCTTTTGCTATCTATGCAGATTTCGAGAGTCTTTTAGTACCTATGAAGGAAGATGGGAGAGAGAAGAACACAAAAACACTATCGAAGCATATAGCTTCAGGATGGTGTACGTACAGCAAGTTTGCGTATGGAGATGTGCAAGATCCTCTAAAAGTATACAGAGGTGAAGATTGTGTAAAGAAGTTTGTGGATCATCTGGAAGATGAAGTTAAGCGGTTGTATGCGACATTTCCAGAGCAGTCGATGATAGAACTGACGGATGTTCAGAAGCGTGATCATTGGGATGCAGAAACTTGTCACATATGTATGCTGCCATTTTCAGATCCTCAAAATCGCAAAGTCAGAGATCACTGTCACTATACAGGTTTATATCGAGGTGCCGCACATAACAATTGCAACCTAAGATACAAGATCCCACATCATATCCCTATCATCTTTCACAACTTAAGTGGCTATGATGCACACCTCTTCATTAGAGAACTGGGGGAAAAGTACAACATGGAAGATATAGGATGCATCGCGGAAAATAGGGAAAAGTATATATCCTTCCATGTCAAAATAGCAATACCACTTGCTGGTGTTTTCAACTCTGATGGTGCACAAGTGTACAAGAAGATCGAGCTGAGATTCATTGATAGCTGTAGATTCATGGCATCAAGTTTGGATAAATTGTCCTCTAATCTTAGCGATGAGCAGTGCAGAAATCTTCGATGGTTTTACAAGGAAGATAGCATCTTTCAGTTGATGCGCCGCAAAGGTGTATATCCATATGAGTATATGGATAGTTGGGAAAAGTTTGCTGAGAGAGAGCTACCTCCAAAAGAAGCCTTTTACAGCAAGCTGAACATGTGTGGTATAAGTGACACAGACTACGAACATGCACAACAGGTGTGGAGAAGAGTGTCTCCAGAAGGAGACGTGACAACACTTGGAGATTACCACGATGTGTACTTAGCAACGGACGTTCTACTGTTAGCAGATGTGTTTGAAACGTTTCGGGATACATGCTTGCATCACTACCAATTGGATCCACTCCATTTCTACACAGCACCCGGTTTGGCGTGGAAAGCAGCCTTGAAGTATACCCGAATAGAGTTAGAACTGCTCACAGACATAGACATGCTGTTAATGTTCGAGAGAGGTATACGAGGAGGTATAACACAAGCTGTACATCGCTATGTAAAAGCAAACAATAAGTATATGGATGATCAATATGATCCGAAGGAGGAATCCTCATATGTAATGTACCTTGACGCAAACAACCTTTACGGTTGGGCTATGGCATCAGACTTGCCAACACATGGATTTAGATGGGTAAAAAATGTTGAGAAGTTCACACCTGAAGGTATTGCAAAGTTAGTTAAGAAGAATGAGTATGGCTATCTGCTGGAGGTGGATATCGAGTATCCAAAGAGGCTACATGATGCTCATAATAGTTTACCATTTCTACCTGAGAGAATGACACTTGCAAAGGTGGAAAAACTCGTACCAAATCTCCACAACAAGCATGAGTATGTCATAGATATAAGAGCGCTACATCAAGCGTTGACTCATGGCTTAGTTCTGAAGAAAGTCCACCGAGTCATCAGGTATCATCAAGTTGCCTGGCTCAAGCCTTACATAAACTTAAACACAAGACTGAGAAAAGAATCAAAGAACGACTTCGAAAAAGACTTTTTCAAGCTTATGAACAATAGCGTGTTTGGTAAGACGATGGAGAATATACGGAACCATCGCAATATGAAGTTAGTTACGAACGAAAAGAAGTATAAGGGGTACGTCATGAAACCTAACTTTAAAAGTGGAGTTCGCTTTAGCGCAAACTTGATGGGTGTGGAGATGGGTAAGACAAGTATCAAGATGATGAAGCCTGTATACATAGGTCAGGCTATACTTGATATGAGTAAGATGTTAATGTATGAATTCCACTATGACTACATGCAGCCGAAATATGGCAGTAAGCTGCAACTCTGCTATATGGACACTGACAGCTTCGTGTACCACATCAAGACGGAAGATTTCTATCGAGATATAGCTGAAGATGTAGAAAAGAGATTTGACACGAGTAATTATTCAGAGAAAGACAGATTATACACATTAAAGAATGAGAAGGTTATTGGTCTGATGAAGGACGAACTTGGTGGTAAGATCATGACGGAGTTTGTGGCTTTACGAGCTAAACTCTATGCATACAAGACGCTAGAAAAGGAAGACAAGCGATGCAAAGGCATGAAAAAGTGTGTGGTTAAAAAATCCATTACATTCGAAGATTATAAGAAGTGTCTAGAAGATGGAGGAAATCTATATAGAGAAATGGTAGTGCTTCAAAATAAGAAGCATCAAATGTATACACAAAAAGTGAACAAGATTGCTTTGAACAGAGACGATGATAAACGCATCATACAGACAGATTTGATCACAACGCGTGCTCGAGGATTCATAAATTCATAAGATTCATGCTGAATAGTGAGTAATTCATGAGAAGTTTTTTCTCATGATCTCATGACGCAAATGAGGTGAAATTGTACGCTTGAGTGATTTTAAGCTATCATTTTTCCGAGAGACACCACAAGCAGACATTGAAGTGTAAATGAATGGTATAAAACTTAAGAGCGGAATAATTTGAAATTGTGGTGAACAGGCGACAGAGTCTGCCGGAAAGGGAAGGTCTAGTGGAGCGGCTAGATTGGAACTGGATGGTGCCGTCCGCTCCCGGTATTCACCACAAAATGTGCCAAAAGTTGTCGGGAAAAACTTGTGACTAAATGTAATACACTCGAGCAGAACATGAACGGCCATTACGTGCGTAGTAGTCGGAGCTCGTAAGTAGTCACACACAAATAGTCTAAGATCTAGGGGTAGAGCTCAGAGCTGGTGGATTCGAGAAGCCAGGGTGGAGTGCCGGTTAGATCGAAGACAATGAATTAAAAACCCTCTAGGGTATCGCAACAACAACATCATCATCAACAACAAAAACCCTAGGGGGTTCTCCTAAGGGAGTTTTGTTTTCAATAATAATATAATATTCGTCTCATGTAGCTCACATGAAAGAAAATGTACGAAGTAATACTACTCATCTGTTTCTGCGTTCCGACAGGACTTTGGATGTTTGTTTTCTGGAAGTGTCGTCATATAATAAATCTAGTAATGAATATCGATGGATCTATTGACGTAGTTGGTACTCCAGCAGAAGCGCAGAAAAGAGCAGAACTTATACGTGCTGTACAAAGTGGTCAACATCTTGGCGGTAAAAAACCTTGGACAGTTGAAAGAGTGAATAAGTTGCAAGACAAGACCATCGAAAAGCTATACAAAACGTACACGGAGGGGAATGAGTTCCAGCAAGAAACGCCTGATTTCAACGCTCTGATATCTAATTTGGTAGGTGTGAGAGATGTTTCAAAGATGATGAAGGAGATCAACGGAAATCCACTCATCACTAATTCCATCACGAGTTATATGGCGGCATCTATACCTGGCGTTTCACCTATGGATGTGATAGGGTCTACTATCTACTCAAATTGTAAAACTTTTCTCGGTCCTTTGGCGCTGTTTGCGATCATTTTTAGCAATCTTGATTGGATTAAGTACGCAAAAATCGCTGAAGAGCGTCAAATAAATGAGCGAAGACGAGAAGAAGATAGTAAAATTGAAGGACCCTGGGAGAGTCGCGAGTGGGAAGAAGCTAGCAGAGTGGAACCGAAAGAATAAAAAGAACTTAGAAGTACCTACGCAAGTACCTACACAAGTACCTAATCAAGTACCTAATCAAGTACCTACGCAAGTACCTACACAAGTACCTAATCAAGTACCTAATCAAGTACCTACGCAAGTACCTACACAAGTACCTACTAAGACGTATATGATTGGAGGAGCTGGTGGTGCCATAGCTGTTTTAGCTGTGGGGTTGTTAGTCTGCTACTTCTACACACGAGCAACGCGCAAAAGCTCTTCTACTAAGCCTTCCGCTGACACTGGCTCAAAGGTGCAAGCACAAAAACAAGATCATTTTTGCTTAATATAAATGGAGAAAGAATTCATGGATAGCATGTGGCAGGCGGCACGTTTACTAGGCTACACCAGCTTGTACGCGTACGCTGGAAAGAAATTCTTCAGTGTAGGAGCTCCATCCGCAAAGCTAGATTTAGCTGATGTGGGAAAGCTTGGACTATACCTTGAGATGGCAATTTTGTCAGATGATTACGCACTCAAGCAAGGGTGGTACAAGGATAAAATTTCGGTTTAGATAAATGGTTAGCATCTTAATAGGAGGGGCAGTAAGTGCAGCACTATTCACGTTTGGCAACTACGCAGAGAGGGCTCTCTCTGGTGATGAGGAAGCAGCAGCAGATCGAGAAGAACGTGCTATGGCAGCCGAAAAAACGAGACAAGCACAAATGGAATGGGATCGAGAGCGCGCGACACGCCTTGACTTTATCAACAACAGACTTCGACAAGAAAATAACGCCTCTGCGTACATCTCTGATCTTGATCGAGGTATGCACGAGTACTACGAGGCAACACAACAGCGTCTCTCACCTTTACCCCCTAGGCCTGAATTAACGGATTTTTATAACCCTTCTGAAGCTCAAAAGACTGGTGAATTGGTAGCGATCGCTGGAACTCTAGGTATTGTTGGATTTCTGCTCTACCGTATGTAATAAATGACTGAAACGTTGCGTGACATCTACTACAAACCAGAGAATCTGTGGAAAGGGAAGAAAGCCATTAAAGAGCTTCAGAAGGCTGCTGGAGTTACTAGGAAACAAGTGTTGAAGTGGCTAACTCATCAAGCTTTATATCAGATACATCTACCAAGGCCTAAGCACATCGACTATCCTCACTTTTACGTGACCAAGGTGAACAAGATCCACCAGGCCGATCTTTTGTATCTTCCTCATGACAAAGTCTATCAGAATACGTACAAGTACGCTTTGAATGTGATCGATATTGCTTCAGGGTATAAAGCGAGTAGACCTCTGAGAACGAAGAAGGCGAGCGACGTTGCAGAGATGTTTGCTGACATTTACAAAAAGGGTCCACTAAAGTGGCCTGAGAAGCTCTATGTAGATAACGGATCAGAGTTCAAGTCGGAAACAGCCAAGGTCTTCCAGAAGCACGATGTCGAGGTGGTGAGAACTACAACAAAGCATAACCACAGAAAGCAGGCCTTTGTGGAAAATTTCAACAAACTCCTCGCGGAGAAACTTTTCCCTATACAAGATGCGCAGGAGTTGGAAGATCCAGAGAAAAACAGTACCACTTGGGTAAAACACTACCAGAAAAGTGTGAGTCAACTGAACAACAATGTTCTTGCCAGAACCGGGATGAAACCCTCAAAGGCGATTAAACTGGAGGAAGTTCCGTTAAAAGTTGGGTTTTACCCGAAGGAAGAAACTTTACCTGAAGCGGGATTATACCGCTATTTGCTAGCGCCGGGTGAGGAACATGACGGTATAAAACGACGCGCAACAGACAACAACTGGAGTCGGGAAACGTATCGGGTCGATAAGATACTGCAATACCAAGGTCAGCGTGTTTTATACTACCTAGAAGATGGGCCGGAGAGATCTTTTGTACGTGAAGAACTTATGCTTATTCCTGAAGATACGGAAGTACCTCCAGAATACGTCAAAAAGTGGTAGTCTCATAAATATTTCAAAGTTGGAGTTTTTGTTGCATATAATAAAGATGTTGCGTTTTGGACAAATCGAAGTTTCACGGAATGACTTTAACTCTAGTGCAGAACTTACCGACATTTACACTATCGACATGTCAAAGATCACTATAGCAGAACCTATCGTAGCAAACAAGAACGACCTGAGGTACTACATCGGGTATGAGAAGGAACCGACTAAAATCGTTCCTCTCTTAATCAAGACCCCACGGAAGTGTCACTCTTCAGGTGTATCAAGGTATAACGAGACATCCGCCTGGAAGATGGGATTCAACGTGTTGGATGATAAAGCTTGGTGTGATGCCTACAACGCGATTGCTGATCGTGTGCAAGAGCTTATCTTCAATACCTTGACAGGTACTGTGATAAGTACTGCAGGCTGGATCAACCCAAAGCTCATCTCCTGGGATGGTGACATCAAAACAAAGTTTAATGATGATTCACCACCATTTAACCAATCCTGCAAGGCCACTGGTGTGTTGAAGATCGGAAGCGTGTACACACAGAGCCATCACAACCACTACCTCCAAGTCCATTTGAAAGAGTGCAGGTACCATAAAACAGATATGCGTGAGAGCCTTCTCAGTGATGACGATGAGTAGAGACTTCAAAGTTAATGTTGTAACTTTGAAGAAAATGGCAACACTGAAACAACTAAGGCTGAAAGCGAAAGAAGAAGGTCTTCGAGGCTATTCTACGATGAACAAAAATGAACTTAATGAACTCTTGAGTGGTGGAATAAGGTACAAGCGGAACCAGCGCTCTATAGGAGTGCAGACAGAGTTCCCCGAGTGTCACGAATGTGCACTGAATAGACTTTTTTGTAATCTCTCGAAAAAAGCGTTTGTCAAAAGACAAATTTATACATCGCCAGCAGGTGAGGAGACTGATGTTGAAACCGGAGAGATCGTAGGCTATGAGGTTGACTGTACCAGGCATTACTTCAAGTAAATGTCTCCCACTTACTTGACGTCCATACGTGTGCAAGTTGAAGTTGTTTCTATAAGAAAGATGACCTTATCTTTATTCAACGGATTATCAACCATTGAAGTACTTTTTTGATGGACAAAACCAACCATTCATTCACAGAGCACAATTTGGTAAGTTCTTAGGGTTGAAGCACATAGTTACATCTGTTCCAGATACTATGAAGCGTGAGCAACTCACTAGAGCAGAAACTTGAAAAGGGTGTCCATCTGATTGGACCCCCTTGGAGGTCGCGAAACCCCCACGATGTGTTCCTTTCCTTAGAGCTTGCTCTCTAGCATCGTCAATGCGTAGTGAAAAACCTACTGCAGACTTTAGCCCGAAACTGGTTGCTTAAGAGAGATTATCCCGAGAGGTTTTAACAAGATTATCCAAGAAAAGCAAAATGCTATTGAGGAAGCTGAAGCAGCTCTTGCTTTACTCAACGATGACCTTGTAGAGCGTTATCAATGATCGATAAACTCCTGCAAAGACATGTTCCTCACGCAGAAGACCTGCGCAAGGATAATGTTCTTCTGATTGTACGCAAGCACTCTACATCTGAAGATGATGAACATTACAACCTGCCTTACTACATCGCACGGATACAGAGACGTACAATCACAAGTAAGAGACGATGGTTACTCAACCAGTTTCCGAGCAGTGAGGAGATCGTTGTCATCGATAATCCTAACGGTATACACGCGTTTAATAGATTCGAAGAGGACGGGCATGTGGAACGTTTCCAGTGTCATTTCAGATTGATCGACTTAACTCGTGATGATCTATATGACTTGGGTGTCCCTGCCCTTGAAATTGAAGAGGGGTCCCAACGGTTGGGACCCCTTGGCAGATGTCGTTTTGTAGCTTTACCAAGCTATAAAACATAAGGAGGGGTGCCTCATACATCACATAGCAGGTGCACTCGGGGTATCTGAACTGCTCACGAGCTTTTTTGCGATTTCTTCGCGACCTTCTTTCCTTCCACGTTCCAAAAGCTCTTGCTTCTGATGTTCGTAAAGCTGTTTGATCACCTTCCTTGATCGTTTTCGCAGCTCTTGCTTCTGATGTTCGTAAAGCTGTTTCTCCTCCATAATTCGAGTAAACTCAGGATGATCGATGGTACCGTCTTCGTAGACTTTTGATATTAGCACACGCAGACTGTCTAGAACGGTCTGCGCAGCGAATGCGATATCATGATTTTTCTGTCTTTTTACATCGAAAATAGAGGCACATTTTTGAATACCGCTCATTATTAGACCCACCACGAGAGCTGTCACACACAGCGCGATGCTCATCGAAGTATCCATTTCTGATACCAAGCATGCAATCTCACCACCAGAGAGTACAACATTCACCGCGATCAGAAAGTAACATGCATATTTCGCAACTGCTGAGTAGTGTGAAAATTTGCGCTCTAAAGATGTTCGACTTTCTAGTTCCCGAGATAGGTATGCTTCCGTCTCCTTCACCGCTTGAATTCTATAGTTTTTTGCGTATCCATTCTCTGGGTCTGGTAAAACAGGATATAGCTTCTCCGTAGTCACGTCGTACATTGCCATCTGTTTATTTGAAGACGACGAGCATATTGATAGCTTGTAAATCAACTTTCCTGCCTTGATCGTCGGTGACGTAAAAATTCAACGTTCGCGTTGAGGACCTCAATTTGTTGGTGAACATAGGACGTTCATAGTGATACGACATGATGTCGCCATACTCGTATTCTGGCTTCTGAAGTCTAAAAATGTGTACGATTTTCGTAATTGCACCGTTTAACAGAATATAGCTGTTTTCGAATTCCTCACAGTACAGCCGTATAGACTTGAACGTACAGAAGTTTGGCACCGATCTATATTCACCTTGAGTATACTTCTTATCTAATCCTAAAAGTTCCCCTAAGTTTTCACTTATTGAGACGTAATACCCTTTTTGTACTGATAAGTGAAGCTTACCATCCTCTCTTGGATCGAGATTTGCGCATCCAAGTGATCTTGCATTTATTCTTGAACGAATACTCTTTGACGTATATAATCCAGGTGGAAAGTCTATATGCAGGGGGAACCTTGAATCGACGGGGTCTTTTTTTGATACTTGATCAATGGTAAATCTAGCGTGTTGAACTAGGTTGACCACCCCACGTATAACACTGCTTCTTTTATCGCAATCTCCGTGCCTTCTTTTAACTCTGTTGGTAACTTGGTTTCTCCAAGATGGGTGACATTTACATACATTTATTATAAGAGAAATGAACTACGACAAGGTGCGGTATATACCAAAATTCGGGCAACCCAGTACACTCTTAGCTGCTAAGGAACTCTGGGAGCAAAGGATCGTTGTGGATCAACAAGGGAGCTTTTTCATCGCTAAGTTTCGCGATATTTTCTCATTTCCGTTTGTACCCATGGAAAATGACAGATGGCTCGATATCGACATGTACCCAGGACAGTTATCTTTTGCTACCTGGTTAGCTACGACTGGTTGCGGCATATCAACGCAACATCTACACCATAAGAACCCTATGATTGCGAGCATCTACCGCTTTCACGTCTATTTTCAGATACGTCTGATCTTGAAGCAACTTGAAATTCCTCTACCAAGTGAACTAAGCTTCAACCCGCGAGATAACAAATACAATTCAAGTGCGTTCAAGACGCTCTCTGCAGAGTTTGACATACCAGCTGACAAGTTCTTCTGGCGATACCCTGCTCGCATGCGGAGAATTGGCAAGAGTTGGGAATTCTACGTTCAAAATGATGTTAATGCTGGGTTAAGTAGAGCTGGTATACAACGCTTGTCGCAGAGTACGCGGATGTACGCACGAATGCTTTTAGAAAGTCAGGCGAGTGCACGTTCCGTTATAGCGGGTGACACTGGACGTGCCTTGGATGCTCAAAAGATCTTCATGACCGCAGTAGAGCAAGCGATCCGGAAAGACACCTCTTTAGCGGAAGAGATTGGTAAGTTCCAGAAAGCCTTAAGTTACGCTAGATCGGAACCTGATTTTGGCGTTGCCCTCGGTACATACCTAATACCCAGCGATTTAAAGCTTGGGAATCTCGACAACATCTCTGATTTTTCGACAAAGCTTACCGTTGCGACTCACATCGGTAAACTACCACCACCACCTAAACAACACTCTTTGGGAGATTTCAGGGTCGCAGAATGGCTTCCTCCGATCCTCCAACATCTTCCGTTAAGCGAGCTCAAACGTTTGTTAAGCAAGCTCAAACGTCTTCCGCTGCTAAGCAGCATGAAGAAGAAAAGCAAGCTCTCATGTGGGTAGGTGTCGGTTTAATTGCGGTTCTTTTGTATTTCAAACCATAGCCAGTTGCCTATCAGACCAACCCCCAAAACTACGACTAGCCATGCGTTGCTTGCTAGAGCTATGACACCTTTCTTCAGAAAGTTTAAGAGCCAGCTTACAACACTTCCAATGATCCCCGGCAATGCAGCTCCAAGTTTGCTTGCAAGTTTTCCGAGAAGGCGTCCAAGTGCTTCGAGCTGCTTCTTCACCCATTGCTGCACACCAGCTCTTCCAGAAGCAGCAGGAGGACTTCCTGGAGGAGCACCACCACCACCTGTGAGAGAGGTTGCTATCGTTGATATTACCAGCGAAAACGCTGTTAAGATTGAAACGATTGTGATGCCTTGCTCTCGAAAGAGGATGCGAAGTTTCTCCCCTAGTGTTCTATCCTTGTCGAGGACTTTGAATACCGTCTCTTTGATGCGCGACCACTGGCTAGACAACTCCTTGCGGTTACCACTGAGCACCTCTAGTCGAGATGCACGCTCCGCTTTCAAATTGGAGAGTCGTCGCTTAATCTTCTTGTATTTCAGGTTCATTGTTTCACCTAGTTTACGTTCTTCTTTTGCTATTTGACTATCGAGTTCGCCTAATTTTGCTAAGTTGTTCTCCAGCTCCCCACGTATTCGTTTTAGTGCATCGTCTAAGCCTCTAAGTTCACGCAAATTAAATTCAATCCCTTGCTCGCGTAAGAACTCCCCCACCTCTAACGTTTTTTGGGTGCCTTGCTCGAGCATTTCACCCAATACCTCCCTCGCATTTGAGATGTTGTCGAGGACTTGACTGTTATCCAAGCTATCCATTTCAATATTTTCTAGTTTTCGCTAGTTTACGTCTTCCCTTATGCATCCACTCTGGTGTACTATCAACACCTAACTGGGTTTTTATAGCATCCTCACCACCTAGGATTCCTTTAATAGTATCTCGAGCGTAAAATCCTCCCTTTTTTTTCGTTATTGGTGCCATTCATCATTTTTAAAAATTCAACTTTTGCGACACCTGGTGTATTGGTTGAAGTTACTCGAAACCGATCCAAAGCTAAATTAGGATCTCCTTTTATACCGAGATGGTGTATAAATCTTCTCTAGTCTGTCTTTTAATTTCTGTTTCCTGTGCACTTAATCTGCTTGGTATTTCAGAAGAATCGCCTGTGTCAGATATAAGCGGTGTAGTGTCAGATGTAAACGATGTATCTTCAAATTTACCGTAAGGTGTTTTATAATCAAGTGGATCCATTTCTCTTATAATAAACATGTATGGTATTGGAAACCCTCATAAGGAATATATGACTCGCTTTGCCTTCAACGTAAGTAAGTAAGTAAGTAAGTAAGTAACGGGAATTTTTAGTCCTTGGGCTTCCATCCGTAACGGTTGGTTCTTCCGCCCGCCGACTTGCAACTATTAGTTGACTTACCGCCAGAGATACGTATAGCATTGCTCTAACTTGCCCGAAGGCCAGTGTGCAGTCAGTCGATGGCTCCTAATGGGCTGACACGCTGCTTTTAAAGCGCATCGGAGTGGTGTATTGAGATACGACATGACTGGACTCGAACACGGGTCGCAGCGGCCGCACTCAAAGGTACTAACCACCACGCCATCGCTGCACCGCGTCAGCATGTCAAGATCTTGCATACACCAAGTAATATTGATCAGAATCAATGTCTAGATGTGAGGGTGCCGAATCTAGGTGCTAATGATGTCATTCTACCAGAATCGCTCAAGCTCACGTTTGATATCAAACTCAACTCCACCGATACAGGACGCTACATCGTCAACAACTTGGGAAAGGCTTTGATCGAACAGTTGACTATCAGTTACGAAGGAAACATCATCCAAGACATTCAAGATGCGGATGTGATGGAAATTTACAAGGACAGATGGCTACCTGAGGAAATGCAAGTGGAACGTATCCAACAGGGAATAGATCCGGAGGGTGATGTGAACAAGCTCAGAGTCACACCGGATTTAACGAGTACTTCAACAAGTAAGTCCGCCCTGGCAGCTGTCTATGGTAACCGTTTTGCCATTCCTCTATGGGAATTTTTTGAACTCGTCAAGCATCTCCCCTATGTACAGCTTGGCGATCGCTTAAGCTTCAAACTTAAATTCGCAGAATATGGAAAGGTCATCAAAGATGCAGGATCAGGATCAGGTGCTTCGAAGAAAAATCCTGACGGCACCTACACTATCTACAACATTGCTCTAGAATTCGACAAGGTAGAAGACTCTGACTTCAAACTAAAAGTCTACAACGAACTTGCTAATAAACGCTTACCCTACACGCGTGTTTTACGGCATAGAATAATGCCTTTCGACAAGAAAGATACCACCTGGAATATAGGGGTAATGTGCCCAGTGAGAGTTTAAAGGCTCTTGTTCTATTCTTTTTTGATCTAGACAAACGAAAAGCATACGCTATGGATAACACCCATTACTACAACCCGAAAATCAGCAAGGTAGACATTAGCATCGAAGGAGAGCCTAATCAACTCTATACACATGGCTTAATTCCAGAAGAAATGTATGCCCCGGCACGGAAGTATTTCACTTCCAATGAACTGCTGCCGGCCATTAGTCCTTCTAAATTCTTTGATTCTAATTACTGTCTTTTTATCGACTTTCGAAGTGTTGCTGACAACACTCTACATAGTGCGGGGAGGCGCCTCAAAAACACTTCAACTGGTGTGCAACTGTATATCACCAAGAAAGCTGATGGTGCGGGAGCCATCCAATGTTACCTCTTTGTGCTACAAGATGGACAGGTTAACTTCGCGGATGCACGCTTCCACAGTGTCGGCTACTAAAATAAATGAACCTTATTAAAGATCCTTGTACCACCATTTTTTCAGGACCGACAGGCTATGGCAAGACGGAACTGGCTCTACGCTTACTACAGAACCAGTTCAAGCACCACTTTGACTACATCGTCATTCTCTGTCCTTCCCTCCGATGGAATACAACCTATAAAGACTGTACGATTCTCTGGGAAGATGATGATCTTTTTCTGATCGAACCTACACCACAACAGGACTTACTATATTGGATTGAGATATTCACCAAGCAATTTGCAGGGCAGGAAACCTTATTCATCATCGATGATTCCATAGCTGATGAGAAACTCGATAAGAAGAGGACTCCATTTCTCAATCTAAGTACCACAGGACGTCATCAAAAACATAGTCTATGGCTTCTCACCCAAGTCTACACAGCTCTTCCAAAAACTATCAGACGGCAAGCAAAGATGCTATTCATTTGGTATCCTAAAGAGAAGAGTGATGTTAAGCTTATCGATGATGAAACCAATGTCATCAAAAACGACTGGAGTGACATCTTGCAAGAAATGGATGCTTCAGAACACGCATATCTTTACATACGATGTAGGTTCCCAAGGAGTTACAAGGTTGTTCTTCAATAAGTAGTTTGTATACTTATTGAAAATAGCCAGTTAGAAATTTCTTATCTCCCTCATCATAGTACCAATCCCACACCCTATCCGGATGCATGGTAACTTCCACCAACTCGTAATAGAGATCTTTTCCGAATCGACTCTTGTGATGATAGCGAAAGAGCTCCTCGTGAATAGCGTCATAACCTAACCAACGTCGACAGAGTGCTACAATCATAAAGTGACCATTGAAAGCTGCAAACTCCATTGCGTCGTCAAACTGAGTCGCACCGCACTCCTTTAGTAGTTTAACTATCTCAATGTGACCCAACAAAGCTGCTGCTAGCATTGCCCTTTCAAAATCATCCTCGGCCCACTCCTTGTATAATTTGACGATCTCGATGTGACCCTTGTAAGCTGCATCTACCATTTTCCAGTCAAAATCAGTCGCACCCCACTCCTTGCAGAGTTTAACTATCTCGATGTGACCATTGGAAGCTGCCTCTCTCATTGCCCAGTCAAAATCAGTCGCACCCCACTCCTTGCAGAGTTTAACTATCTTGATGTGACCATTGGAAGCTGCCTCTCTATTGCTAGGTCAAAATCCGTCGCACCCCACTCCTTACATAGTTTAACGATCTCGATGTGACCGTTGCAAGCTGCCGTTATCATTGCCCAATTAAAATAGTTTGCACCCCATTCCTTCAATAGTTTAACTATCTCGATGTGACCCTTGTAAGCTGCATCTACCATTGCCCAGTCAAAATCAGTCGCACCCCACTCCTTGCAGAGTTTAACTATCTCGATGTGACCATTGGAAGCTGCCTCTCTCATTGCTAGGTCAAAATTGGTTGCACCATATTCCTTTAACAGCTTGACTTCCTCGATGTCACCATTGAGAGCTGCTAGTTCCATTGCCTTATTAAACATTTCCTTATTAAAATCACTCACATTATGTGACTGTCCATATCCTAGTCTCTCCTTAGTCTTGTTATATAAAGAAGTAACAACGTTTCTGAAATAACTCAACATCCTTTATTATATAGACTTTTTCAACTTGGAAATTTTTTACGAGTGGACAGAACTGAGTCAGGGGATTCCCTGACTCATTTGATGAATTTTTATGAGTGGGGATTTCCCTACTTTCGAGGAGGGGAATTCCCTGACTCATTTGATGAATTTTTATGAGTGGGGATTTCCCTACTTTCAAGGAGGGGAATTCCCTGACTCATTTGATGAATTTTTACGAGGAGGGGAATTCAACCGTGACCGATGAAACTGCTGATGTCAGCAGTTTTCGACGCATGCGCAGAAGGGGTGGGTTTGATTGATGACTTCGATGATGTGCTGACGTCAACACTTTTCGACGATAGTGCTGACGTCAACACTTTTCGACAATAATGCTGACGTCAACATTTTTCGACGCATGCGCAGAAGGGGTGGGCACTTTGTCATTTTTACCGATTTTTTTCTGGGACTATGAGAGTTTGACCGTGTGTCCTACAATCCGCAATTATCTATCTCTGAACTGGAACTGACACAGTCATTGATATAAAAAAAAGACCAAAAAGGGGAGTGATGTGGTGTCGGGGACGGGCAACATATTGTAAAAACATGAGCTCACGTGTAACTCTCTCTTAGTAAACAGACAGTTAGTTCACAAAGGCGTGTTTATTTTCTGACCTGATACCTGTCTCTCAAACACTACACGTTTTTTTTTTATAAGAAACCTACATGTAGAATCTTCAAAAATTAAGAAACTTTTACTACTACATTATATGTCTATGTCTATTTCTGAAATAAGAAACTTTAGTAAGGAGCTTGAAAATGATCATTGGATTGCATTTGTATTTCAAACAGAAAATCTAGAACGCCATGATTCGAATGTTTTGTTTTTGTTTTTTGTCAATCGTCGGGCAGTTTGTTACATACTGCATTTAGATTCAAAACAGATAATTTTAGTGACAATAAAGCAAGCTACTCTCTTTGAGTTTGGGCTTACCAAAAGCTTTGAACATTGTGTGTGATAAAATTCAAGAGAGTGGTCTATCACAGAATTATCGAGTCTGTGAAAGAGGACGTGCTGAAAATCTTTTGGAGGCGGCAAACTATCTTGCAGATGACGTGTACTTGCGCATTTCTGATCTTGACACCATTGAAAAAATTTTTGGTGCCGATATCTATTATCATAGTAACTGTTTTGCTGCATACATAAAAAATATGGGAGGGCAAAGATGGCAATTTCAAGTGAGGTCTCAAGTGAGATGAAAGGAAAACGGCAGAATTTTAAAAGTATGTGAAGTTCATTGAAGACACAATTAATTTGAATTTGAATTTTGCGGTCGAGCGGTGCGGACGCAAGAAGCAAGAAAATCGTTTTTGCAAAATTATTATTGATTTTGTTGTTTGTTATTGGCAAATATTACATTGTGCTTAGAATATTATTGAAATATATTTGTTACTATGGATGGAAACAAGACTTTTCCACTTTTTGAGGGTGATATTGGTAGACGCTGGTCAGCAGAAGCTTACATAGACCAAACATTTGATGAAATGCAAGTACTACAAGAATCGCTTAAACAACCACCAAGAGTAGAGGATACCTCCAGTAAGGTTATTAATATCTTGGAGAACCAAATATTATTTTTGGAAGAGGAAATGAGGAATAAAAATAAACTTATCGAACATCTGTTCGTATTACTGGGAGAAAAAACTCAAAAATCAATGTTGCGTGAGGAGCCGATTTTTGCTCACACTGAAAGACAAATTAACTTGGAAGACAAAAATTTAAAAAATCTCGCTTCATCAACAAAACAAATTAACACACAAATTAACACAATTCCCAACACACCTTCAAATGACTCCGTATTATCAAACGACATCAATAATGACATTAAAAACAATGAAAACATGATCGATGTTGATAACAATGTGACGAAAAGAAACAAGAACGACCACTATCGAACGATCGCTAAATCTGCGGCAAAAAAATCAGCTCAATGAAAGAAAGTAGTTCGTTTAGAAGTAACCTAAAAGGGAGAAGTGTGCGACTCCTGATGCATTACGCTTCAGACACAACAAGTCAGACTGATGACTGCACGGTATTTTAGAATACTCAATTAATGCTGATAACGAACTGCCAACAAAACCAGTATCCGAAGAATCGTGATTGCCTGTGGCTGAACCTTTCACCAGCGAAAACAAAGAATAAGCGGATATTTTCATTCAATAAGTTCATGCGAGCTAAAGAAATACAGTACACTTCCCGATAACTCGAACCTCCAAGGGACCGAAAATATAGTTCGAGTTATCGGGGCATTCGAGTTATTAAAAGTTTTTTTTTTCTATTCTAACAAGAAAGGTATACAGTACATAGTAGTTATACATTGAGAAAAAGTTCTAATGTCACCCTGTTTCATTGTAGCAGTAACGTCTCCGTCAATTGAAATTGAGAGTGCATTGAGCTTTTGTCGAATATCTTCACCGCATAGACTGAAGGGCATGTAGTCATGCAGCACTTGCAATGCCTCCGGAATATCATTAACTTTTGGGCAAACTGATTAAACCTTGGCGATGACGAGGGTTTATAAGTTCCGTGCATTTTACAATTTACAGGAGAAAAAAGTTTTCGTCAACTTTGGAAGAACAATTTACACTATTAAAAGAAAAGTGGTCACTTTTTACTGAGATTGTTTTCATTTTTCCTCTGAAGTTCGAGTTATCGGGGGAATTTCTGTCCAGGGGACAGGAAAAATGGTTTGACTTAACGAATGTTCGAGTTATCGGGGGTTCAAGTTATGGGGAGTGTACTGTGTGATCATGTCATTTTTGCCGCCGCTTATTATGATTCACTATTGTTTTAGCATGAACTAAAAAACTAAAACCCAAATGAATTTATACCGTATAAGCTGATCTCCATGATTCGGCAGATTCAAATGTTAGTCAGAAATTTATGTCGGTATTTTATTTTTACAGTTGCTAAATGAACCATAGGAATTTGACATGTTGACATCATGTTTCTTAGAATCATACCGAATGTCGTCTTTTTTGTTTTTTGTTTTTTGATAAATCTTTTTTTTTGAATCTTTTGATTTTGATAAGAACAGGAGTTAAACTCTTGTAAACGAAAAAAATGAAAACAGAAAACAATGTTTTAGAAAAGTTGAAAATTTATTTGAGTAAAATCGCAAAATGCGTTTTTCACACTATGTCTTGTGATTGGAAAAGTATAAAACACACAAGTCAAGTCACAAAAGTCAAACTCAGTTACGATTTTACAACAAGGTTCATTTTCTTCAATTTTTAACATGGCTTTTACAGAAGTAAACAAGCTTTATAAAATTAATCATCCATATCATTTATTGAACACTTGATAGTTTTTCATGGTTTTTCATTTAGGCGTGGGCGAATGTGTCAAACTGCTCATCAAACTCCATCAAACTAGCGAGTTTGATGAGTAGTTTGAAACATTTTAGTTGACAATCAAACTCATTTTTTTTTTTTTTGAAAAATGAAAAAAGAAGAAAAAATTTCAGTTTGATGAGGTTTGATGGCGAGCAAACTTTTCATCAAACTAAATTGGCTCATCAAACCAAATTTTTGAGGTTTGATGACAGTTTGTTGCATTTGAGTCAAATTACATCAAACTAATTGCAAAAAAACACCGTGCTGAGTGCAAAACCTAAACGTTGGAGGGTTTTTCGAATGTTTTAGGTATTCGGATTTTTAAGTTTCGAATGTTTATGTTCATTGAAATAGAGGTCAAAGGAGTTAAAAATGTCTTCGTCGGAAAGTGAAGAAGTGGAAACTCAAAGATGTGAATGCTTCACCAGTAGCTAAAAACCTAAGTGTTAGTGCTAGCCTTTCATCTGCATTGATGGGATTAGTTCCTCGAAATCTTTCTTTTGGCGAAATTCGATCGAAAATCTTTGTTAAAATGGACTCAAAATCAGTTATGTCCATCCGGAACATTTCTCTGAAACCAAATCGATCTTCAATTTTGAGTTCCTTAATGATATTGTTGAAATACCCCTTTTCCTTTGTTCGCTTAATCCAACCACGTGTTTTTCCACGACGAGGTTTTTCATCATCGGAATCCATGAGTTCATTCAGCACAACTAGCATTACTATATTACCTGTCGCCATTTTGAATTTTTTAGAATGAATGGACCACCGATGATTCGAATGTTTTGATAAAACTAGTTTGATGGTTGGCGCAAATGGAAAATTCGATTTCATCAAACATTCGAAATTTTCCATCAAACAGTTTGATGACTTGTTTGATGAGTAGTTTGACACATTTGCCCACGCCGACCTCCACTTGTGCGATTTTGCCCGTACATACGTACGTGGCCAGTTTTACGCATGCTCAGTGACAACTATTGCTCGACTTTGTTGGCCGTCGACGTCCAGAATATGTGCGCTTGGAAGTAGGATTCGATTCTACTTTTTCAGGCGGCCGTGCGGCCATCTAACATGTGAGCCAATCAAATGTCAAAAAAATGCAAAATTTGCAAAAAAATAAATGCTCAACACCACAAATTTCTTTATTAACTGGAAAATTCAAAATGTTTAGCCGTACGTACGTCTTAAAGCATCAGGAACAGGAATTGATTCCACGTTGATAGTGCTGGAAAATTTGAAGATGAATAAATAGGATTATATTTTGATGATTGACTATTACAAAGTCAAACAAATATTTTTACTTATACGCAGCGAGCGTAAGGGAGCGAGGAATCATAGTAGTTTCACGAAAGTTTTTGTTTATCATCTTCATCATCATCATCCTCCAACTTTTCGTGTTGCTGTTACACGCTGGTATATTTATACCAGGTATGGTGATGACGATGATGAACAAAATCGAAAACTGACATTCGCCTATCTCGTGAAACTCTATGCCTCCTCTCTCGGTTAAGCTCGCTGCGGGGGCAATTATATTATACTGTGTTATTTGGAAAGTTTGTTTGCTGAAACTGCTTAGACATTTTTCATATTTACTTTTGTGTTATTTTCGTGAAGGGAACGACAAGGATTTTAAAGCACAGCTTGGAATCGGAAATTTTACCAACCATGCATTTTATTTTTGTATATATTATGTTTTAGCTCTAAATCTTTCATTTCATTCTTCAATTCACTGAAACTTTTTAGCTATTTCTTGTTTCAAACGCATTTTTTCGCTTTAATTTTTTTTTTGTTGAAAAAATTGTGTTTTTTTCGTTCTTACATAGTTTTTTTCAACAAATCTTATTTTAATCATAAAATACGCATCCATGGTTGCCGTTCACACATTTCTCTTATTTGTAGGAAATACTTTCTGATATTACTTGTTAAGCCTATTTACACTTTTTATAAAGTTTATTAGCATCTAATAACTATTAGTAACTTAGGCCTATGAGATAAAAGTAACAAAGTTTTGTGCAGATTTTCAGCTGTTTAAGTTTAGATCTATTTGGTTTTCATATTCAGAGTTAGTTTTAAAATACCGCCACCGCAACACTATGCCACATGGTTACACTACTTATTAAACTAGCATGTACCCAGCCGGCAAAAAGACGTTTTAAAAACGTCTTAAAGACGTCTTGGAAGACGTCTTAAATCCGTCTTAAACTGGTCGGATTTGTCCGTTTAGAAAACGTCTTTTCAAGACGTCTTTAAGACATCTTCCAAGACGTCTTTAAGACGTTTTTAAAACGCATTTTTAGACGTTTAAAACTTCTTTAAGACGTTTAAAAAACGTCTTTTCAAGACGTCTTTAAGACGTTGTAAAAAGACGTTTTCTAAACGGACAAATCCGACTAGTTGAAGACAGATTTAAGACGTCTTTTTCTAACGTTTAAAAGACGTCTTCATTTTATCTGCTAAAAACGTTTGTAAAACCACTTTAAGATGTAAATAAGGAAGCCATAGTTTGGTAGTGAAAAACACAGAAACAGTATTGATAAAACAAATTTATTATACGAAGCTTTTCGTAAGTTACTTTTTACATCTTCAGGTATTATAATACTGATGATAAAATCTTCTTATTCAAATATTTACATGTAGTTTATAAATTAATTGGGGAACAAATAGCTCATAACACTGCCAAAGTTTAGGGCTTGTCATTATTAAAAAATATTCCATAAAACGTAAGTATAGTCTTTCATGAAATATAAAGGTATAAAAACGACTCTTGAAAAAGGGTTAGCTAAATCGAAGTAATGTTCAAATATTAAAAATTGTCATGGGTTGGAACTGTTTCTTGTTTGATTTTACTGCAACTAAACTCAGAATGACAGAAACTGTTTGAAAACCAACCAAAAAGACATGCAAATAAAAATGGCGATTTTTCAATTAGCAGGAGCAGCTGTTGTCATGTTTTTCTTCAGTGAAACAAAATCAGTTTTTAGTTTATCGCATGATTTTGTGTATTTCCTCCTCCTCAGCTTTTTTGACAGTAATCTAAAATACAAAAACCCTATTTAATGAGAGGTGTTATAACAATCACAAAAATGAAAACATCTAGAGTAAACAGGACACATACCAGTAACTGCTTGGTATAATCTTTTCTCCTCACTTTTTTCTTGTTATCATGTTAAAAGAACAATAAACAACTTGGGTGGAGAATAATCTAAATAAAGAATGACACACACTCTTAGCAGAACAGAACAAACAGAATGCAGAAAGGATACATACAATAAAGTAATGTGTGCAACAAGCATAGAAAAGCATGAAAATTAAATTAAAGAAGTTAATTACCATTTCAGTATTAAATTAACAGCGTACTGGAAATCTGATTTATTTACTTGGATTAACTGAAACCTGAAAAACAGGCAAAACATTCATGTCTATCATTAAACTCCATAGACATTTTGAAACATCATCGAGGTGTATATATATGACAGAACAACAAACTCATAACAAGCACAAAAATTAAATATCAGTGCAAGAAACACAAGAATAACATAAATACTGATGTATTTATATCTTTATAACTTGA